>JAUCMS010000045.1:2575689-2591306 GCA_032357445.1 Enteromius radiatus
GGGGAGTCTGGGCGTCCCTTCTTAGACTGCTGCCCCCGCGACCCGGCCCCGGATGAAGCGGAAGAAGAAGAAGAAGACAACTGTAAAAACGGTAAGTGCAGTAGAGGAGGATACTTTGATCTTGGGAGATTGTTTGATTAATATAAGTTCCTTTGCAGGATCATTGGAGTGCTGGAGTGAACAGAACTGTTGGACACAGAGGACGAGGAGAGACAACCACACACCACATAGACTTTTTGATCCGAAGACGATAGAGAAACACAGGAGGAATCCAGGAGCCTGGGAGAGACAGAGAGACTTACTTCAACATTGAAGTAAGTCTATGGGTAAGGCTTCCAGTTCATTAGACTGATAAAACTGATTTAAGATAACATATTAGAAAATTAAGATAACATATTAGAATAACATGATAAGACACACATTTAGTTGGGGTTGTTTGTGGTTGGATATTTTGGCAATTGTACCAAATTAATACACATAACAGAAAACCACATCCCTTTAATGAGAAAATGTGCATTATATGGACAAAAAGTATTGCCATGCTATGAGAGTAAAGGAAATGCAAATTATTATTTTTTGGGAAAACAATTCCCAAAACCAAAATATGAACCTTTCATTAGCCATAATGAAAGTTTAACTGCATCTTTATAAAATTAAATTTACTGATGACCTTTTTAGAGTTCTGCTTACTAAGGGTTTACAGTGTAATGTCCATTGGGGGCAAAACATCAGTGCTTAATGTTTAGGAATTAATATGAAGGTAATTTTCACACCATCTCATAATGTACGCTTTGTACTGCATTAAAAGAAAACAGTAGCAGTACCGCTTTCCTGCAGCACAGTACTTCTGTATTCCAGACACACATCTTTTCACACATTTTCAATCAGTTTCAAAGGCTCTTGTTCCATGATGAAGGTAAATCGAGTAAAATTGAGTGAGGACATCATTTCGTCTGAGGACCACCTGTGGCTCCAGGTATGAGCTGAGTGTGTTTTATGTCTCTGGGGAGCTGTGAAAGAGAAGAGCCTGTTCTGGTCGTAATTAACACAAGCCTGTTGATTCATGGATAATGAAACAGAATTCATTAACACTCCGTTAATTGCCATCTAGCTCTTACAAAGTTTTCACTCAGTTCGAAGAAGGAACAGAGAGGTGAGAATGAGCAGCTCGCTCTTACAGGAAGCTGTGTGACTCTCTAAATTCACTGGTATTGAGGTACTTCAAGTCTCACTTGACAGCAGGGGTTTATGTCTGGTCCCATAACCCTTTGTGCTTCAAAGTGAGAGACCCTTCAAACTTCATGCCTAATAGAGCATTTGAATCTGTCTTTTATAGCCAGTACTCTTAAGAATATTATAGATAAATACTCTCAAACAGTATTTTTTTTTTCCTCCTTATGTAAAGAGGCCATATTTCTAAACTGATACATACAGTAAGTCATATTGTCCCCACAAGGGAAATCCATGTTTAATAATGATATTAGTTTATTCTTAATATATTCTTTATATATTTCTTTATTATTAATATATAGAGAAATTAAACACATTTTTTTGGACATTTTGCCATATATACACAGACGAAAAAATGTATGCTTGTAAAATGACCACTACATACTTATATTATTTTGCCATTACTTTAGTAAAGAAAGAAAAATAATAAAATAACATTTTAAGACAAAATGTCATTCTCATCTAATTAGGATTTTTTCATTGATTATCTAAAAAAAATAAAAAAATAAAAATACAATTTAAAATAGCGATTATTAAACTCAAAACCTGTTTGCCTTCATATTTCATTTTGCATTTGGACGTTTAAATATTATTTTGTAAAACTGAGAAACTATTATTTATTTATTAGGTGGAACCCTATACATAGAACCATATAAAATAAAAAAATGTATAAATAAAAAAAATAAATAAAACATACTTTTAGTAAAACACACCATGGCACATATAATATGTTTTAAAGAACCTTGAATTTTAGATTTCACATGACTATATATATATATATATATATATATATATATGATTATCTCTTGCAGTGGTCCTGTCTCTGCTCTTTTAGTCTCAAATAATTACACTTTATACTGCATCTTACATGTAATTTTGTTTACATTAACAGTAAATAAACTATTCAGGTTTATTGTACATTTATTTGTAGCTACCAGTGTTAAGTTACTCTAAAAAAGTAATTAATGAGTTACTAATTACATCTTCAAAAGTGTAATTAGATTAATGTAGAAATTACTAAAAAAGTATTTAGTTACTAATTGCTTTCTAAATCATATCAATGAATCAATCAATAGCTTTTATTTATATAGTGCTTTTTAACAATACAGATTGTAGCAAAGCACTGAAAAATATCAAATAGGAGAACAGAGTGATGGTAATGTATGACGAGATTAAACTATTTAAACTATTTATTTATTAAATGCAGAGACGGTCTCTGTAATCAAACAAGCCAGAGGCGACAGAGAGATACAAGATACAATACAAGAGAGAATGGAGAAAAAAAACCTTGGGAGAAACCAGGCTTAGTTGGGGCCAGTTCTCCTCTTGCCGGACACCCAGCACCTAATTTCCAGTTTAATTTTAAGCGCATGTCAGACTTACAGTGTGTGTGTGTGTGTGTTCTGGTCTCCGATGAAGATCATCTCTTTGTGCTGATACACCGTCTGATCTGGATACAGACTGAGAAATCAAATAAGAAAGAGACAGACTAATATTAGCATAGATGCCATTCTTTTTACGATGTAACGAGTACATTGTGTGATAAGGGGCGTGTTCCCGGTTCCGGCTGATCTAATTAATGCAGCCTAACAATTCTTTAAGTCTAACACTTGATGGATTAACAATCTGTATTGTTAAAACCAGACTTTCTCTGCAGCCAGTACTAACTCAGTTAGAGTTAGTTAAATTAAAAGTCTGGCATGCGTCTTTCAGATGTCAGTTTTACATACAATTTAAATCATAAACATCTTAAAGACATCTAATAGACGTCTATTTGACCTCTAAAAGGAAATGTCCGATAGACGTATTGCAGATGAGCAAACAACCTAAATTATATGTCTTGCAGATGTAAATGCAGACATCAAATAGACGTCTCCTAGATGTACATGTGCTATCAGGGTTTATTACCTTACCACAACTTATATTTACGTAGCCGTTGTACGTGTCTGCACAGCCCTCTGCACATTCCTTTATTTTCTTGTTTATTATTAAATGTTCACTTCTTTGAATCCGAGTTCTGTCTCTGTGTCTTCTCTCCGCACTAAGGAAGCGAGAGCGCGACACACTACCACGCTGTTTCGTGACAGTAGAAAGAAAATGAAGGACATTATTACTATAAAAATTAAATGTAATTCAGCATTTTGTGTTATCTGAAACAGTGTATGCTGTTGAATTTGTTTGTTTTAATTTAATCAATCATTTATTTATTAAATGTAAAATGCATTCATTTTAAAAATGATTTTATTTAAATTCTCTATGAATCATATAGTATGTGTTTTTACAAATGTGCCAATGTAAAATGCTTTTTTAAATTTTGTCCTACGGTACGTTTACCCAGTAGTGTGTTATTAAAAAAAGAAAAAAAAAAAACATTCCCAAATTGTGTTGCTTTTAATCAATTTCAAAGTTTCAACAAAGCAAAGAGAAGAAGAAAAACACAAACAAGCAAGCCTTTATGGTCAAATAGGGGGCAACACTGAGAGGGACCTAAATTTTCATATGATAGAGTCTTATTTAGCTATAAAGTAACACTGTTTTTATGTACCCTACTGCACATTTTGGCACAGTTTAAAAAAGAAATGGCCCTAAAACACAGGTTCAATACGTGAACCCTGGTACATTTTTATTACGTTGATATAACAGCGGTACGTATTGTAGCGGCTCAGAATTCAAATATCTGGGCACTGTTGCTAAGTTAATGCTCTATAGATATGTTGGAAAAATGCTCTACACCAAATCCAACCCTAAACCTACCTGATAGTGTTCACTAGGGATGTGCATCTCCATAACTGAGGCCGATGCGATACGCATCTCGATGCATAGCCAACGATACGATACATGAAAGATACATGAAGTAGCGATGCGATACGATACACCCCTGTTACGATGCAGTGCAATCCGATTTCGATTCGATTCGATGCAGTATGATGCAATGAAACAAATATGCAGGTACACAGGTATTGGGAGCCCTCGTTCTCTGTAACGCTGTAAGGCTGAATGTCTTTACAGATGAAAAAAGGCGGTTATTGTCTTGGAACGAGCAGTTCACACTCACCATATGAAAAATTAAATGCACAAAATCACATAACTTAGACAAATTTTTGCCCAAACTTCAAAGGCCTGTTAAATGAATAAAACTAGAGGCATTTGTTAGCTTTAAGATTAGTTTTTTTCAATTCAATTATTCAATCCAAATACACTTTATTGTTGGAATTCTTTCCAAAATTTCCTGCTCTACATACGTGCTCTATTACGCTCTGCTGACGCGGGCAGTGTGAAACCGGCGGCGTAAGGCAGCTGCGATTTAAAAAAGTTTTGATCGTTTGCTCACCCGGCGTCTCGCTAGCAGTAGCAGGTTCAGCTGAATCCGACTGAGATGAGGAGTGTCCAAACGCACACCGTGTCGGCGCTTCAAGTGTGTTGTCAGATTCGTTGCGCTGCCTATAGTGGCACGAAATATTTTACATATTTAACAAATTCCAATTTCTAAATAATGAAAGTATAGTATGTCTACTACTAATTTTAAAGAAATAAATTGTGTTTTACCGATGCATAGATAGAATAGAAACGATGCATCGCGATACAAATGCCAATTTGTATCCGATGCACACATTTTAAACCGATGCATCACATCGTTAACTTTTTAAGCCGATGCACCGAGCGTTTGTTGATGCAACCGTGCCATTTCAACTTCCTTTTACACAGATTTGAACTGTTTTGTAGAACTGTGACACGGGATTCAAACAAGAGCTCCTCTCCTCTCAAGTACATCTCTGTAGTCCGTGAGCTACCGAACTGAAAATCCATACAGTTTTCAAATATCCCCACATACTAATATTTTTTTGAAGTCATAGCATGGTATTCTTTAAGTAAGTGTGTGAAAATTACACTTTATAAATCAAAACTCTGTAAATTTGTGTGAAAACGAATTAAAAGTGGCAGGGTTTTACTGCCTCTAGTGTTCTGCAGTGATATGTAGTTATTGGAACGTATTCTGTGTCTTGCATTTCCATATGCCAGTGCTATTGTCTTTATGGTCCAAGTACATATAATCTTTTGCACCAACCCAATTTTGTAAGAAAATGTCGTTTTACAAGGTGTCAATTCCATATGAATTAATGCGATACGATTTGTACAACAATTTTTAGAAAAAGCATGAAGCTCCACCTCTAACCCCACCCCTAAACCTAATGGTCAATGGGGTGAAAGTACATTGCAAAAAAACAAATGAGATCATATGAATTCATAAGAACTAGCCAATGTAAAATAGTTAAACATTGCTGTGAATTGCGTTACTTGGACACAATAATGGTGACTTCTCAAAAGAGCAGTACGGTATACTAGTGTACAGTATGCATGTATATAAAACAGGCTTTCCTTTTCTCTGGTTTGCCGAGTTGTGAGCACTTCTAAGGTCTGTCAAGCACCACATCAAAACAAACCTGCATCTCACAGTCTCCGGGGAATTCCATGACACCTCTTCCCAGTCCAAGGTACAGAGAGACGGGTTTTTTTTCATCTCCTCTAATGTTCACTCTTCCCATCCGCTCTGAGACATCCGCTCCTGCAATGATGAGTTTGTTAGCTCCCACAGTCAATCAAAACATGAGGAGAGATATCAGTCCTACCTTTTACCTTTGAAGGGCATCAGTACTGAGATGAAACAGCCTGCTGATGGTGGAATCAAAGCTGCTGGTCCACCTACAGGCGTTGCTCTAGAAGTTAAGATTGTTGTGAGTCTGGACCACTTTGACAAACTGTCATTGGTCCGGTGAAGTAAAACGCCCATGTTGACCTTGGAAAAGAGTGACAGCTTGCTAACTTGTACCCTCAAAGAAGCTTCCTGATTCTGTAACCTTATCAAACGTTTTGAAAGAAAACTCAAGGCTGCTCACATTCACCTATGAATTTCCACAATTAAGCTTTTGTTTACAGCAAAAAGTCATATTAGAAGCCGCGAATTTGCCGCAATTATTCATAATTCCAACAATTCGAGAGAGTAGCTTCCTCATTTGCCTGCCTAATTCTGCCTTTTAATTTCTTGCATACATTTGCACATTAATTTTGCCCATTGTCTGCTGTGAGAGCTTGTTTATTTTAAAAAGAGATTTCCTGTGTGATGTTTTTCACAGGAGTGGAGCGCGGTTGGGTGGCGTTCCAACTGCGCGTGCTGATCATTTGTTTTGTCCTCATTTACAACCCACTGCTTTAACACGTTCGCGGCCACATCACAGAGAGAGAGAGAGAGAGAGATGTCTACTCTCAGGCAAATGATAACTTCACTGATCACTTCAGTTCAGGTTAGTAAGTCATTTTGTCTGTACAGCAGTCAGTCAAATTGTCAGGATGAATTGGTTCGTTAAAGGGGATGTTCATTTTTACGTTAAAATACCTACCCCTGTTTAATATCTATGTAGCCTTTTGTAGGGCAATTACCCCCCAAAATGTAAACACTGTCCCTAAATGATTTGATCATCCCAGAAGGTCATGATGTTAAAAGTATTTTCTCACCAGCATTTTTTAAAAGAAAAGTTGCCAGCCACTGCAAATAAAAAAAAAAAAAAAACACTTTATTTTAGGGTCTCTTATCTAGTTGCTTATTAGCATGCAAATTACTAGAATATAGGCATTTATTAGTAAGAATTAAGTACTTATTAATACCTTATTCTACATGATCTTATTCTACATACCACCTAAACTTATCAATGAGAAGAATGAAGAATTTATTGAGGGAAAAGTGATAGTTAATAGTGAATAAGTGTTCCCTATTCTAAAGTGTTACCGAGTGTTAGCTTCATGCAATGTTTTTTTAACACAACCTGATCTCACAGAATTCTGTGTAATGACCACAGACTCTTAACTCAAAATTATGTGTTAGTGTCACGGAATTGCCGAAAATACCATGATGTGCTCACAGAAAAGATTACAATGCAAGTCATTGACAGGCATCAGCCGTGATCCTCTCACGGATAACCGGCTGCATTTTCTATAAAATGTATACTTCCATTGTAGCACCTAGCACCACCTTTACCCTAAACCTACCCACTTCTGAAGAATATAAAACACACACAGGTATTATAAGCGCAGTCACAGGTATTTAGTGTAAAAACTGACCATAAGCAGTAAAAAAAAAAAAGCATTACAAACAAGTTGTGCTGCATTTCAAGTCCTTCTGAAGCCATACAATGTCTTTATGTGAAGAAGAGAGTAAAATACAAGCTTTTAAACGCTGAAATTATCCCGCTGTGTTAACGCTCTCATATCTCATTCAGAAGACACTCTCCTGCCCGTTTTCTCGGAATAAAGATACTGCACATGGATCCGCATGCCTCCGTCTCTATTGTTACACCGTGACACTAACACAGAATTATGCGTTAAGAGTCTGTGGTCATTACACAGAATACTGTGAGATCAGGGTGTTTTAACAACACTTGAATGGTAATTTTCATGAAAACAAAAAAACATTGCCAACAGAAAGCTGAGAAAATCAGATTTTTGTAAAAAAAAAAAAAACATGTCTGGATCAAATTCAGAATAAGAAACAAAATATAGATGGAGCAGATTTGTTAATGTAGACATCTACTTCTTCTTCTTCATCCAGATATTACTCTACCAGAAGATGTGCAATGTGCACCTCCTAACCATAAACCAGTGAAAACACGGAAAGCTGGAAAATGTAATCAATGGCGGGGAAATAGTTCATAAAAATTATGGTTGGAACATTTTACGTTTTACAGATTGAATGTATGGTTAAAAATAATAATAACTTTTTTAAATATGTAAAAAAAAAAAGATAAAAGATTACCCCAAAATTAATACCCCTGCTGGCAGATAACATAACTGCACCACTATTAAAGGGAAAAAGCAAGTCGCTCACTTTAGTGCCATAATTTTTTTTTTCAACTAAAACTGTTTGGTGCACAAACATTTCGTTATATTATAATACACATTTAACCAGTGACAGTGGCGATTTTTTGTGTAGGATTTTCTTGTTCGTCCTGTCCGAGCAGAAGACTGTTCATCTAAAATCATAGCGCTGGTGACTGTGGTTAGGATGCGTGTTCACTCTCTATCAGATTTGCATAAATAACCTCCCAGCATGCCTGCACCACTGCCCAGGTGCAAGGACATTTGCATATAGAACTGCGATAGTGCTCCCTAGAGTCCCCTTAGCAGCCGCTGAGCGAATAGGGGGTCGGTGGCGGCACAAATGAATTCAGAATTAAAATCCCACATGTGTGTCCTCTGTGAAGTCGTAGAGGTGTTGACCAAGGAGACCTACACAAGAAAACCACTGTTTAATGAGAAAGTGATTGATTCCAATGAAGATTAGTTAATTGATAAATTCATTTATTTTGGCCAGACATTTTTATTGCAGACAGATGTCTTAATGACTAAAAAGACACATTAAATCAAAGAGATAATGACTCCACACAAACACTTAATTCACCTAAACCAAATTAAGAGATGTCCACTACTATTAATGTTTTTCTTTCAATCTTACATCAATCTAATTACTGCACATAATAAGACTATTCAAATGATGTAGGTCAGCATGTCTAATTTAAATTACATCCCATTCAAATTTTATCTAGCAAAGAATTCAGAACATTAGGTTATAGCAAAGCAACTCAATTAGCTTTCAGATTACATACACTCAAATCAGAAAAAGCAACTCATTCTGTATATTCAACTTTATATTAACATCAGACTACTAGATCATTACATTCCAAACTCATTCAATAACCAAATCAGATTTAAAGCAACATATTCTATACTCAACTACATTCACATATTTTAATTACCAACTTATTATATACTAGTAATGCCAATTAAAAATATTTAATTTAATTAATCATACATTTAAAAAAAATGAAAATAATTTGAAATAAATTAATATGAAATTAATCCAACTTTAATCAAAAGTTTTAAATATACTTTTATATTGCAATAATTTCACATTTAATCTTCAAATTAATATAAAAACTACATTTTTATATTAATAAATGACATACGACTGAACGCGAGTACTGCTGATAACAATAACACTTATGTCTCTAGGAAATCTTTTTTCCTACTATATAACCGTTGACTATATACAGCATTAAAGTTTAATTGAGAGCTATTAATTAGACTTTAAGAAATAACTTTTAATGTAAGTGACTTTTAACCCATTATAATAAATACATATTTTCCCTGGCCTTCAGCAAGAAGGAAATTTACAGAAATTGAATAAAGTTATCAAACACTACATTCTACATTAATGAATCATTAAAGCTACAAAAGTTATTGATTTCTTCTTTTTTTAAACTTTGTTCTTTTATAAACAAACATCACAGCAGCTGGCTTAGCTGTTATTGTATATACAGTATTAGGCTGCTATCACTTCCGCTGCTAAATGTGACATGGATCTGACATGCATGCTTGTAGTTTCATGCGCTGTGAGTATACCACCCGATTCGGATGTTATCACTCGATTGAATGGGCGCGTTATCAGTCGTTATCATCCCATTCATATGGGTCAGTAGGGGCCTGCTGCACCTACTGGTAGGCTTAGAAACCAGTTATCATCCATAGGACTACAGCTCCGGACCTGCTGCACCTGCTGGTATAGGCTTAGAAGGCTGTTATCATCAATCGATCGTTTTTTTGGTCACACTGTACGACAATAATACTGTTTTTGTATTATAGTAAAGGGTAGGTTTAGGGTTGGGGTAGGTGTAATCGCAATCTAATCGGTAGAAAAATTAATTTAATTAATTAGTTTTACCAGTAGGTGCAGCAGGTCCCTTCTGACCCATATGAATGGGCTGATAACGACTGATAACGCGGCCATTCAATCGAGTGATAACATCCTAAGCAGCTCAGTATAGTGTAATGGCTGGCAGGACAGGAAAATACATTTTTACTGATATGACCTGACAACATCTCACCTGACCGCAGTTCACTTGTACCGTTTCCGCACTCAACTGACCAGCGCCTGATGCTGAGGTTTCATCTGATAAAAATCTCTTGTTTGATGCGGTTGTAAAAAGGTTCTGCGTCTAAATAAGCACGATTCATGTTTAAAAAAAAGAGAGACAAAAGCGGTTTTTGTGATTGAACCCTAATCCCGCCCCTGCTTTAAATGAAAAATGAATGGCCTGTATTAGTGCACTAATTTTGACAGTACCATTATATACCCAAAGCCAGAGACACACTGCAAGATTTTCGGCTGTCCCAGACCCCCATGATTGTTTCATGATGCCAATCTTTTTTCTTGGGATTAACTCAGATTACAGCCAACTCGTTCCATACCAAATCAGATCATATTCTATACCCAACTAACTAATATTAACAGATCAGTCTAGAACCAACTCAGACTATAATCAGTTCATTCTATATCTAAAACATATAATAACTAGTTTATTTTATAATCATCTTATTATGTGCTCAACCCATATTATAATGAAACATCTTATTCTATAACAAACCTTGATTATAAACATCTTATTTTATATCCTATTCATATCATAACCTGTTCATTATATACCTGATTTAGATACTATCCACTCAGATTATGATCATATTTTTCTTAGTTTTTTTCAATCTCACAGATTATTCATTAGATTATACACATTTCATTCATATGAACACATTATAACCAGCCCATTATATAACTAATCCATATTATGACTGATTCATACTTAAACTATCCATGAAATCAATAACTAATCCATATTATAACTACCACATTCTGTAATTAATCCACATTGTAATCACATAACACTCTTAAAAAACAGAGACTGAAACCAGATAATTCTATACTCAATTTATTTTATAACCAACTTAATCTACATCCAACTAACCAACTGAGGTTTAAAGCATTTTATTCTATACTAGATCATAATTTTCTTATTTTGTAACCAACCCAGATTAAAAAGATCTCTATCACGTAATAGCACTAAAAATCAAAGAACTGTATTTCAAAGAAATGCATAGAAAAGAACCAACAGCAACGACTGTGACGTACATCTGTCATAAAAGGCTCTTAATCCTTGATGATAGTGAACGCCTGGCCTCTTAGCCTGCAGCAAATTCATCACAGCCCTGCCCATCACAACCATATGACACTCGTTAGAGATGTCAAAAAGACTCAGACGCTTAGTCATTTCACATTTGCAGGCAGTGAACACGAGACACGCGTTTAACTAGCTGCCAGGTTGGCAAGCCTAGTCTGTAGAGGATTCCCATTGAAATGTTTACCCTGATTCCCATCTCAGGAAATGGGGGGGATCATCTCATAGACGAGCCCATTAACGGATGTATTGTGCCCAGCCACGTTAGCTTTGGAAAGCTCTGAAGAGCGGCGCGTGCCAAAAGAAGCAAATAGCACCATGCCAACAGGAGGCCCAACGGACCTGCACGCGGATAGAAAGCGATAAGAGTCATTAAAAGGCAACTGAAGCATCAGAATGCCTGTAAACAGCATGAAAAAAAATCCACGAAACACATGTTTTTTATCAGCTACAGGTTATTTAATGTTTCAAGGGTTTATTCTTTATTAAAGCTGGTTTGCTAAAAAGCTTTTGGTATTTATTTAATGCATCGATTTTATTGTTTTACTCTTTTGTCAAACAATGTGTACTTATTGTGTTCATATTGTATTGCAAAACAGTACTATTGGTACGGGTAGGTTATGGGTGGGTTAAGGTGTAAGTGGTGGGTCAACAGTATAGTTATGAATATAATTACATAAATTAATTAAAGATGCAATTATATATAGGTATTTTAAAAAGTGCAAGTGCAAGTACACAATAAGTGCGTTGTATCCAATTATTAATTTAAATGTAAGTATATAGTAGTTAAGGACACCTAAAATAAAGTGGGACCAAAAATCCATGATATCAGTGTTATTACTTTGTAAAAACTACAATATTTCAAATAAAGTGACAAATAAAATATAATCTATTTTAATATTAATTTTATGTAAATAATGTATTTTTATTGTAAAAACCATTTCAATGTTATTATTTTCAACACAACCAACATTTTCACCCCTAAAAATGTTTACCAAGTGTACTTGTTTACAGACTGTACAGAGCATACCGGAGTTGAAAAATTAGACATGATATGTGAGGAAAATAATAATAAGTGTCACTTGTAAACAGAATATTTTTACAGTGCGTCATTTCCAATTAAGGTGCAATTTTGTCATATTATGCTAAACATTGTTTAATTGTGTTTATTTAGGTTAAATAAAATTTAGCTATGAAATTGGCATTGGCAAGACAAAGGAGTCAGTCATTTAAAATGTCATTTCCATCACTGGATGTTATCAAACAGAATTCATTATTTGACAGATTTCTCCTATGATGTATGTAGAGCACACTTGGACATTGTTAGCAGACATATTAAATAATGTATCGAGAGTGTAAAAAGCATGTTTTAAAAGCAAGTTGCTGTTTATTAGTACTTATATATGCACATATTATGCCTTTTTTGCATGATTCTGCATCCCTTAATCCTACCCAAAACCTAAACTACTACTTGCCTAAAAGTTTATTGAGGCAAAAGTCACAGTTAATTGTTAGTTAATGGGAATTGGGTTATACTTTATTTTAAATTAGATTATACTTAAAGTGTACATACTCAATAAAGTACTGAGTTAGTGTAAGTTATGGGTTAAGGTTAGGTTTAGGGGTAGATTTGGGGTTAATACCTAGTTATATTTTAGGGTCTTTAGGATATTTTATAATATCTATATGTAATAGATATTACTAGAATATTAGCAATGCATTAGTAATAATTAAACACCAATACCTAAACTTAACAACTAAGGTTACTGACTATTAATAAGCAGAAAATTAGGAATTTATTGATGGCAAAGTCATAGTTAATAGTGAATAAGTGTTTCCTATTCTAAAGTTTGACCAAAGTTATTATTACCTAGTTATTGTAATTGGTATAAAACCTTAAAATAAAGTGTGACCTGGAGGGTAATTCTTTTCCCCAAAGTCTGTGCCCATAAACACAAAACTTCCAGTTTATTACATTTCTTCTATTTTATTTAAAAATGTATTTTATAAAGTTACACTCAATCAAAAGTATCCATCTATAATTTGGACAATTTTTGTCATTTTTGTAAAAAGTTCTTTAGATTCTTTAAATGTTTCTTTAGATTCTTAAAGTATTATTTACAATAAAAAAACGGTTCTTTAAGAACGTTCTTTGTGCAACCAAAAATGGTTCCTTGTCTACAGCATCGCTAAATAAGCCCCCTTTATTTTTTAAGAGTCTAGGTGAAGCAACACTCGAGTAAATAGACTTTTACAGCACACAGCATGATTCGGAGTTGAGATTCTGCAGAGAGAGGGGATGGGATTGAGAGGAAAGAGTCTTGATTGCTCCTGAGCTGCGGGCTGAGACAGAGGCATTGATATTAACGACATCGGTCTCTGAGCGCGGGCCTCTGGGCTCATGTTATTTGCCTAATATGTTCTGCTCGAAATCTGCATTGTGTGGAGCCATTGAACTGCATAGAAAAGAGAGATCAATATAATACGTTTGGCATCAAGCCAAAATGATCCCGACAATGCCAGAGACGGGCATTCGGATTCAGCAGTGCATATCGACACATTTTTTTGGGAGGGGGGTGGTTAGGGGAAGGGGAGAAAATAATTCAGCATGCGTTGCCAGAAAGCAGGAGGCGCGCTGCCTGGGCCTGATGGGTTGGGTGCCACATGGGCTGGCAAATTGGCTTGGCGATCAGACATGGAGCTCCATTCAGGAGCAGAGATGAAAGAGAGCAAGCCGCACTAATTTCCCTAACCCGATGAGCTCGCTGGGGTAGATGGAGCGCTCCAGGCCTGGGCCGTGAAGGAAACCCACCTCCCATTACCATGGATGGAACTGCTGCTCCTTACCAACATATTATATTTTTTTGTAAAGAACAAAATTACTTGTCAATTATGCATACAAAAAGTTCTTTATATTAACGGTTCATTACCTAGAATACTACAGCTTTCGGAAAAGCCGAACATTCCCAAGTATCCACCTACTCAATCGCCGTCTTCGCCTCTGGGAGTTCGCTAATACGCTCCTTTCCTCTGATAGTTCCATGCTAATTTAATTTGTTACGCTAAAATAAAAGACATTCAAATTACAGTTTAACAGCTGACCCTACTGGGTTCTCTTTCTTTTGCCCGAGACTTTCAAATGTTGTCGTAGACTGTGCACAAGCGCAGATTAATCCATCAGCAGGGGCCCTGTCAGAGCGAAGCAGTTCGGGAACGCTGTGTGAATTCTCGTCCCAGCACTCACACACCCACCGGGCTCCCCGCAGCCACTCAGAGAGCCCCGCAGGAGAACCAGATTAAAAATGACAATCACCGTGTGTGTCGCCTCCCTTCGCAGGAAATGCAGGTGTCTTTGTTGAAAGATGCTCACGCTACAAAAGCTTCTAATTATCTGCAGTTATTTTGTCAGTTGCTGGCGTGACACAGCTCTCTTACCAGGCTTTCGCAGTCTGCGCCTTGTTTTTCACGTATTTTGAGAAATTCTTAACATCTTGGAAGATTGAGGCATAAATTTGTGTTACTAAAGACATCCCTGCATAAATACAATTAGCTATTTTGCATGATCTCACGGTTTAGTCTTAAGACATAGACTTTATATACTTTTTTGATTATGCCAGTTGACATCTTTAGCTCTGATTGGTTCATATCAAATAATATATAATTATAAGTATAATCATAAGCATAAGTGAACTCGAGGCGGCGTGTAGTGCTTCTGTTCGGAACAAATGATACTCAATACAGAGTAGCTTCTTTTTCAGAGAGATTTAAACCTATTAGTTTATTGTATACTTCTTAAAAGGTTTTCCCCCTTGATAAATTAGAATAATACAATGATTTCTATTTCAGATAAAGGCATTTCTTTCGAACTGTCTGTTCATCAAAGAATCCTAAATAAATTTCACCACAAAAATATTAAGCATCACAACTGGTTTTAATACTGCTACTACTGTTTCTGAGTGCTACATCATTATATTAGAACGATTGCTGAAGGATGCGTGGAGTATAATCACAGGAATAAATTATTTCAGCATGTATTGAAATAGAAAACAGCTACTTTCTGTTGTGATACCGATACTGTAAAATTTTACAGTATCATGGTTTTTACTGTATTTGTGATCAATTAAACCTAGACTTGGTGAGTATGAGAGACTTCTTTAAAAAATCTTATCAACACCCAAATTTGTTTTTCTCCCATTGTCAATAAATTTTTTTTTAAAAATAAGTAAAACCATCTTCCTGTGCAGTTATAATAAAAACTAGTGCTGTCAAACGATTAATCGCGATTAATCGCATCCAAAATAAAAGTTTTTCTTTACATAATAAAGATAT
>JAUCMS010000045.1:2605757-2619040 GCA_032357445.1 Enteromius radiatus
GAACAAATTAACCATTAATTAATGCTTAACTAATGCATTATTCTGACCCCCTATTCTGAAGTGTTACCAAAAAAATAAATAACAAATATTGCCTATTGCCTTAAAAAATGCCTTGGCCTTGTTTTTTTCTTGGTTTGACGCAGTTGAAAATTGGCTGGCCAATGAGATTGCCACTTTTGTTCACGTGCTGGGAGCTACAGTACATGGCTTGGTGACACTCAAGCACAAATGGTCTTGTCGAGCAAACGAAGGAAAAAGATGCATCGAGGCAAGATGAATGTAGAGCTGCTAGTCTCGTTAGTTTCTTCATCACCGGAGCCGCTGCTAGAAATATCTATGTTGCCAGTTAACAAAGAAGTGAATGATTTTGACCAGCGTGTCTTCTTGCTTCCATTTTTGTTCTGTGTGACAAGCGAATGTCAGAAGCATAAAAAGTTGCGCAGTGCCACCTTGTGTACTGGGGTATTTCTGTTTTTCACTAAGCGTCGTCGGCTCATCGTCAGTGAAAAATGGCGACGATATTTGTGATATGCAGTGTGTAATGGCCTTAAGTCTCTAATTGTGTGCTACATGTATGCACCAGATCGATCACTATTGAGGTTTTATTCCAATTACGGTGATTTTTTAGAAGGTAGTTGTCTATGTAGGTAGTAGACAGCAAGGCTGCTTACTAGGTTTGGAACACAGCCACGGTGTCCCATAATGGAATCAGCACAGCATGCATACATAAATCACAGCACATTTTCATATGCATAATGTTTCTTCATCCAGTGTCTTTGCAGGAGATGAGAACGGGGCTGGGGTGGGAGGGAAAGAGAAATGGAAAGGGCTTTTTTGTGTTTTACTCTCTTTTTCTCTTGCTCTTCAAGAACGACTGTCTTTAATGCTTCTAATCTATTGTGCTGACAGCGTAGCACTGGTGAGATGCTGCAATGGGAGATGTCGAGGTGCCTGGCAGACAGCTGCACTTTCTCTACACATTTGCCACTGTGTGTGTGTGTGTGTGTGCGTTTGAGAGAAAGCAAGGCAGCAAATAGAGAGAGTTTGTGCATTTCAAGCATGTCGGTGGGACTTTTGGGAGATTTGAAGAAGACAGGTTTTCTGTCTTCTCTCTCTCTCCTTCTTTCTGTCCCTTGCTCGCTCTCTCTCCCCTCTGGGGCTTTGTTATGCTAATGTGAAAGGATGTAGCGGATTCATAGTGATTTTTCATCTGGCGAGTGACGAGAGATAAAAAGGAAGTGACGAGGTGTCTTGATTGTCCTCAGTGTTTGGCTCTCGCTCGCTAACAAGCCGCCACATTGTACAGATGCCATTTTCAAACGCCCTCCATTTGTATCTCCAAGGCTGCACTCTATCGCAACCCCTCTAAAAGTTTATGCCCCCTCATTAGACGAAGCACTCGTCTAAGATTAAAAATGCGGGACACTTTTATTTTCAGCAAGCCCTCTCTTCTGCGCATAGTAAAAGCAGATGTTATCGCGCGGATGATGCTATATTTACGCCGCTGCTCCTCGGTGCCGGGGGCGTGCGAGGCAGCGGGGGTTTGAAAATGAGCTGCCGTATCAGCGCAAGGTAACCGTTTCTTAATCACATTTGCATTTTTATTTTGAGAGATTCTTCAAACGTTTGCGTTATTGAGGATTTATGGCGAGACTCTTCGCTTGATATTCCATCAACTTCACTCATAAAGGAGCCACTCTATAACTCAGCTCAAGATGAATCTTCCCGCCCCGCCGAATAATTAAGTAGTAGATTTTTGATGCAGAAACTTCAGATAAATCATTTGTTTATGAGTACCAAAGCCTTGAGGGCACTGAGGCCACAGTTTAATAGCAGATCACTTAAGATACTGTCCTATCCGGCACAAGTAGATTCTATTCATAGAGTTATCACAAAATCATTGCATAATGATAAAACCATCGTACGGTTAATTGCCACAATAAAAAAAGGAGTGTGATTTTTTTCTGCCACACTTTAGTTTGGATCAAGATTGCAATTATCACTATTGACTAACTATTAACTATGACACTGGCTTCAATAACCCCTCAATTTGCTTCTTATTAAGGTAGTTAAGTTTAAGTATGGGGTAGGATTAAATTATCTAAAATATGGTCCTAAAATAACCACTATGCTAGCAATATGCCTGCTAATAAGCAAGTTAGAGTGAGAACTGCTCCCTAAATTAGTGTTACCTATTTTTTATTACAGTTTTATCCTGACTAGTTGCAATAATTTTTACTGTAGTATTCTCCAGTGCTATTTTATGAACAATTTGTACTTATTTTATGAGGCGGCTAATTCGTATTCTTTGTACAACGTCACTTTGTCTAAACCCCAGTGACTGGTTTATCGTATTAATTTATATGATTAAGGTTGAAATTAGCCACCTTGTAAAATAAGTTGCAGTGAGATCTATTGTTGAGTTTTGCGTGTTAAAAAAGTCATTAGCGATAACATTCTAAATATACTACACAAGTCAACAACAGTTTTTTACTGTAAAATGCACTGCCACATATAATGGAGACTGAAAGCTATTTAAGGGTCTATCTCTAATCTTTGATTACATGGAGCTGTGGTAAATCTGAACATCAATTCATGCGTTTCCTGGGATTTGTGACTAGCGCTTGTTGCTAGCTAGAGGAACAGAACAAAAAAACAGCACGTGTGTTTGGAATGACATAAAGGTGAGTAATAACGACAGAATTTCGATTTAGGGTGACCTAATCCTTTGAGATATCCATCAATTCTCAGGTTATTAGGGGATAAAGGGAAGATAGCGTTACTGGAAGCGAGACATCTCTGAAAACCTAGCTCACATAGACTTATTTTGCTATTAGTGACAGAAGTTTAACCATGAACATCTGAAGGATAAATGAACTGTTAAACAGGACATGAGGGAGGGAGATACATGCGTTCATGCTCAGTGTTTGCACAGTTAAACATCCAAACCTCTGAAACCCAGTCATCTGAGAGATGATACCTTTCAGCGCACACAGGGGATCTCGTCGACAACCCCACCACTTAACGAGTTTAATTGTTTTAGCCAAGGACCATTGATTAACTTGCACATTGGTTTGAATTGTTAGCTCCGTGTTCCAAAAATCCACCCTAAATAAACTGGCTGCGTCAGTTGTCAGGTTGATTTATACCATGTTCCCCATCTCGGCTCTTCAGAGCAAAAATAATTAAACTTTTCCTCAAATTTTACAGGCTGCTCACCGTTGACTCTCATTTGATCTGTTGATTTGTCCTGACATAAAAGACTGTCTTAAATAGAACAAACATGCAAAGCTGCTTGCAACCTTTGCATCCACAAACTTTCAAATTTAAATCAAAGAAAAGGTTCACAGATCATGCTGTGCTTTAATAGAGAGGATTGCAATATTCAAATGAACTCTGGACTGATCTTTTGTTTGAGTTGATCTCTGTTACTGGTTATTAACTCAAGAGACTAAAGTTTTCTGTATTTTTTAGGGCTGAGGAACAATTTCCTCACAATTGACTTTTTACACCAGAGGGAAATTTAATCATGTTTTGTTTACTCTGACTCATTTTCATTTAGTTCTCTCCAAAAATGTGGTTCAAGGTTTTGAGTAAACTTCAGGGCTCTACATATATTTTTGCAGCCATGATTGTGTTTACCAAGATATAATTGGGAACCTCCTGTGAAATCTGTATTCTGTGTTTAAACTTTAAACTTCTGCAGAGAATATTATTTGAGACATCGGTTTTGAAGAGATGCCCCTGCCTGTCAGATATTCCTCTGTTTTAAAGTAATAATTCACCCATAAATGAAAATTCTGTCAGTATTTTAGCACTCAACCTTCCAAAACTGCAGTGCTGTTAAATTCTAAAAAACTTCACAGCTCTTTTTCAGTTTTTAACTTATGAAAAATAACCTTAAATAAATACATCAGTACATGCATATGACACATAACTGTTATATTATATTATATTATATCAGAAATATACATCTGAAAAAAAAAATTGCATTTAAATCTGCTCAAACAAAGTCCGTAGTGCAGAGCAAAAAAATAGTAGGCTGAATCGTGCACGATATATAAATCTGGGGAATGAATTAGTAAATCGTGTGCAGGATTTAGCAAATTGAGGTAACGAAATAGTAATCGTGTACACGTTTTAGTAAATTGTGTGAACAATTTACACAATTTATTATTTTTTTCCCTGCATGTCATGTGTGGGGCTCCGGGTCCCACTTTATATTTTTTTTCACTAATACCTGTGTACTTACATAGTAATTAGACGTGTACGCAGTGTGTAACCAAAGTGTAAGTACACAATTGCACATAGTATCTGCTCTAATGTTTGTGTAGCTATACATATGTAACAACCCTCTGAACGGTATGTGTGAGTACAAATGTTTAACAGGACATTGGTAACAACACTTTTTTGTGGTTGGTGTCCAGAATGTTACACTTTACACTAAGTGGACAGTTCCTGAGGAGTTACCATGTAAGTACACTGTTATTACAGTAATGCATTACAGTGGTTCACCTATCTCCACCCCCTTGATCAAGTTGTTCCAATTACTCCTGCACATACTGTTGTTACAAAATGTAGCTATATATTTCCTGTTACACGAATATACCATTCTGAGGGTTGTTACATATGTGTAGTTACAGTAATATTACTGCTGTAGATACTATGTATCCGTATGTACTTACACTGTGGTTACATACATCTAGTTACTATGTACATACACTGGTATTAGGGCCACTTAATATAAAGTGGGATCCACAAAATGTTAAAATAATTAATAATGATATATATCTACTACATATTTTGGATGAACTGACACAGTGAATGATCTTACACAGACGCCCCAGTAAAATCAAAGCCAATGGCTTGGAAAGAAATATATTAAACCCATTACACTGAACTGTATTTAATCTTTGCTTGATGGTACCCATTCTGTAAAAAGGGTTAGATTTAGGGTTTGGAACATTTGTAAATGTTTATTCTCACTGCTCTGAGACTCCAGCCAAATGAAATCTTTGAGAGTTGAACAAATTGTACAATTTATTCTTTATCACTGTATTAAACATCGCACTCTGTAACCGCAAAATATGGAGGAAAACCAGTTCCCTGCTATTTACCCGGCCTGCTGTTACAGCTGCTCCTCCGTTCATTCTCTCGCATCTAGATAAAGTGATCTTCCTCTACAACCTACATTATTAGCCTGCACATTTGCATCACGATGTGTCCAGAAAGAAATAATGACACTGTCAGCCGGTGCAAGGCTGGCAATAAAACAGACGGATTCCATTGCCTCCTGTTTTCCACAGGATCATGACCAGCCATGTCAAACAAGAGGGTATCGTGCTTTCCCTTCTGAAAAGAGTTAAACAAACCCGGTAATAGAAGAAGGTTTTGGATTAATTAGTAAGAATATTGCTTTGTTGGTGTAGAATCTTACATTTGGCAGCCTCTGCTCAACTGATATTAAATGTTAGACCGGCAAATTGATTGATGGATAGTTATTTGCATATAACTAAAAAAATGAAGCCCTCCCCCCGCATAGAAAAATGGAACAGAGACAAGAGGAAGGTGTTATTAAAGAGATTTATTTTCTTCTGGAAATTCTCGTTCAAGTATAGACCGTCTGTCTGTAAACTGTAAACATGCCCACTTTTATCTGCAGTTAGCTGACAGCTGAATCTGTCTTACTTTACACTCTTGTGAATATAAACCGCGTTTGAACGTGATCCTTTTGTGTGTATGCTTCTTTAAACAAGCTCTGATAATTTCTCGCCTTTTAATACCACAGCTTCACTGTTAGGAATGCGTGTGTGGCAACAGCATTTGCCTTGACTTGATTAGAAATGTACAATAATTGCAATTGTGCTCCCTGTAAAATTATTCTCATCATACTCCACAGTGACTCGAAACACATGCTGCTTATTTCAGCACCAATGTGAACAGAAAACATAAGAGGTTAAAAGTGTTCTCCTGTCTGCACAATAAGACATGACCTTCACTGCATCGCATCTGCGTTTGAATATTGATGTTTAGGGGTGATGGCTTGTCCCTGGGCAATGCGATGAGTAGGATATATACAAGCTCGCTGGTCAGACGGGCTTCGTCTCTTAATGAGAATGAGGCCCTCGCACATATAGGTCTTTTAAGTGCAAGTCAGGGGTCTCCCTCACCCACCCCAAATTCATTTGAATATGGGATGCTGATTTATGACCTTATTTGGTCTGTCTTCTGTATGCAGATGCCCGAGGCTTCTTTGGGTACATGCATAATGAGATTCTCAGGGTCATCCCTCCGGAGTGTCACTGCACTATAATGCCGTGCTCTTGGGGAGGGGGCTGCAGGGGGAGGTGCCCACGAGTCGTGCCCGGAAAGCCAGGGTTGCCAAATCTGTGGTTTTCCCATGGAATTGGGCTACTGCTGCTGTGGGTTCTTCCTTATTTTTGTTCTGAGGTTTTCAAATTATATTCAAATCCATGTATTTACAATTTACAAATGAATTTGAAACGCAAGTATTTTTACCAACTCATTGCAAATTTTCAGTTCTTAGCCAGCACAATTTCATGGCGATTTATAACTACTATATTGTGTGTTTAGCAGAATTGATGGCTGACTTTGTGCACTTTTTTCCTTTTTGAGGCCTGAGGATTTTACATATTATACAGATTACATTGGAATGTAAGTATTTTGACCAACCAATAGCCAATTTTCTATTTTAAACCAGCACAGGATGCAGACTGTACAAGAACATACATTTCATACATTTTCGTACAGTCTGCATACATACAAATTATTATTATTTATTTTATATTATACAGAGTACATTGGAATGTAATTATTTTGACCAAACAATAAACCAGCATAATACCATGGCAATATCTAACTATTTTGCTAAATTTGTGGCCAATGTCTTTAAAATTGTACAAATTCATACAAAATCAAACCTTTTGTTTTTTTCCTTTCCTCTTTGTTCTAAGGTCTGAGCGTTTGACATATTAAACATTATATTGAAATTCAAATATGTTGACCAACTAACAGCCAATGTTCAAGTCAAAACCATAATCTCATAGCAGTTCTTAACTATTTTACATTTTGCCGAATTGGAAGCTAATTCATGTGATTTGTATGTTTTTGTATGATCTTGTGCCACCCTGATGGTTAGATTCTGAAGATCATTATGCTTTAAAAAACAAAAAATAAAACAAGAAATGTGCATATTTAAAACCTGTATGCATTTCTTTTTTCTTTTTTTTTTCTTTTACATACTGTAATGGCCAATGAGGACCAACATGATTTTAATAATGACACACTTTTCATTAATGGGTGAACTGTTCCTCTAATGCTGCTAATGCATACAGTCAATTGAATGATGAATGTCAGTCAATGAAAGGATATGCATAATAAGGTATTTGTGGAATATGTTTTGGGATTGGCCTGGTTTTATAAGGCTGTCTGTGTCACACACACACACACACACACACACACCTGGCAACCCTTGTCTCAGTGCTGGACAGAGGTCTCTGCACACCTCCCTTGCGTCCTGCTCCATGTTCACTTATTAACATCAGTCGCTCTCAGTGCATGAGCTTTATTACGATCTCCTGCTAATTATGCCTTTGGTCTGTGTGTGTGTTTAATAATTGCCTGCTCTGAGGGCATTCAACGGGAGTCCGTGCGGGACTGAAATTGATTTTTAAGACATTAACTGATTGCTGTGAGTACCCAGATCAGAGTGAATTTGAATAATTGTTATTCATGTCATCTTTATGGAGCTCTGACAGGAGGAAACAGAAGAGTCTCACTTACTTTTAATTTTTCCCATTATGTTCTTTCCCTTTTTCAGGCAATATTATTAACATCTTTACATGATATTATTCTTTTTTCATTTTTTTAGCATTTAAATAAATAAAAATAGATTTAATGGGTTATTAAAGGGAACAAATTAAAGCCTGATCCACTCAAAAAGTAAGTATATCTGCAGACTAAATGAATAATTCCAGATATTTTCAGTTTAATATATAGTTTGATTTAAAAATTACATATTAAATGTTAATTAATAAATGAAAAAAATGAGCTGTTCATTAATCTCAAATACTTTTTCTTGTCACCTACAAGCTCATGTCAATCTTGGCACTTTTCATGAATTGAGTAAGGAAATTGTTGACCTACTCTTTATTTTTTTTTCTTTAAAGCAATCCTTATTATGAAGTTTATCAATAGCAAGAAAATAATATTTAGTCCTAAAAATGGTAGATGGAATGTACAATGTATATATTATAAATATGAAGTTTTGCTAAAGAATTAGCAAAAACAGATAATATTTATAACAATTCTCAAAAATATTTTTTTCATTGTCATTTCAATATTTTTCATTTTTTCATTACACCAATTAATCTCAATCCAACTACAGTTTTTACTAGAAAAATAAATACATAAAAAAACAGCAATTATGATAAAACAATAAAACATGACAACAAAATAAAAACATGTTTTTAATAAATAAATGAAACAGTTATCTGTTTTTTTTTTTTTTTTTTTAATAAACTCATACATACTGTGGGTTTAATCTTTAACTTGTTACCCATTCTGGCATCATTTAAAATCTTTAGTATTTCAGTCATGTTTGAATTTTTATTCATAGTAAATAACACGTCAAAACTTTATTCAGACACATCCAAAACAGGGCTGACCTGTAAAATAAACTTAAAATAAAATGCTCCATTTATTGCTACTGTGTGGAAAACAGCAACCTGAACATTCCTCTTTTTTTTTTTTTTTTTTTTTTACATAGGTTTATAATAAAAAGATGAAGTTGCGTAACGATGACTATATTTTCCGAAATGTTCTTTTAATTATTTGTCAGAAAAGAAGAAACATCTCTGTTTTGAATTCTATTAGTTAAAAGTGCCTCCTTATAAATTCCTTGTTTACTCCTTTAGAAAATGAGTTAATAACAGCAAATATCTAAAGAAATGATTAAACAGTATTTTTATGAAATGAGTAGGTTTTCCATCAAAGGTAGCCGAAGTAGCAGCTGAAGATCACAAGGCTTATGGATCTTTGTTATGAAGGACTACAAGTAAATCATTTTGAACGTTAGAATAATCTTGCTTGTATGTGGATCATTTGATGAAGGTTTGTAATAAAACGCTCTTGTTCTGCTGCAAATCTATTGCTTTAATTTAATCCGATATGCCTCGCGGTGATTTTAAGGAATATCCATAGTAGCAAATGATCATTTGTTTTTGTCAGAGAGATGAATCTTGCCACACATCAACATGCTATCATGTCCGCGTCGTCCACTAACCGCAGTTAACAAAAACTTCATCCAGACAATTACGCCCAGCTCCATTCATCAGATGGAGACCGTCAGGTAGTTAAAATATTAAACGTTAGAACGTCCAGGACTGGGTTAATCTACCCTATCAATATTTAAGGTCCCTTTTTATGCATGTGTGCTGAATTGTCCAATTTCATTAAGGTCATTTGTCAGCCCTCGGGCTGTGGTCTCAGAATGGGTGGACCCCTGAGATTAGCAGACCGTAGACCTGCACTCATTCTCCCAGTGTTGTGCTGACACACTTTAAAATGCACCGAATAGGATTATTACATTTAGGAGCCCTTTATTTCCGCCTGGCTTGCATACAGGCAGAACACACGCACCGCCTGCGAATAATATCTCTATTTCGCCCCGTTCCATTCTACGACCCCTGAACGTCCAAATGATGATTGGCCCAGCGTGAACGGGGCAGCCGGTGTTGTTGAGCTTGGCATTACATCGCAGTAATGTCCATTTGAACAGGCCAGTTGCCACAGTGACTCATTTAAAACACAAAGTAGGTGTTAGGGGTCATTTAGTCTTGTGTCTGGAGAATGGCTATCATTTACTCGCACACAAAGACGAGCACGTGCCAAAAAGGAAAACAGACTCGTGAATTATGACTAGAGTTGGAATGATTGCCGTGAACCCTTTAAATGAGAGGTGAAAGTGATTTTTAAAAATATGGAAGCAATTCAAGCACTTCCACACAGACATCCCAGCGCGGCCTTCCCCTCGGCGCCACCTTCTCTTGTTTGGCGACGCAGCTGATTGGGTACAAAACCGTAGACCACCTAACGTATTCCTGAAAGACAATGTATTCCGGCCAAGGCGTGTTTTTTTCCCCCGACCGATAATATGTCACCTTCATCAGCATCTGCATTTTTTTTCTGCGTCTCCTTCAGCCATACATCTGGACACCTGAAAGGCGTGACATTTTAACGGCTCTAATTCTCACGGTGCACGGCTCCATTTCCTGTTTGCGCTAAAGTGTCATTTTCATTTCGATCCTGAATGACCAATTTGTCTGTATATCGTACGCCATTTACATGGCCCCCCATTTTTTTATATGCAAAACAGCACACAAAAACGCTCTGCTTTGCATGCCGACGCAGGGCCATTTCCCTGAATCTAATTTGATACTTTTGAGAGGAAAAAGGCCTCAGAGGGACGCTGCCTCTTGTCCTTCCACGCTTTATGTGACATCCTGATGACAAGTGTCTTTAATATGCATAAAGCAATTTCTATATTTCGTCCATTGACTTTTTGCATGTTGAACAGAATTGCATATGGGATGCCGTGAGTAGAGTCAGTTATATTAAAACATCTGTTCTTTATGATTATTGCTTTTTGAGCTAAAATAGGCAGCGCTGGAAATGTATGTGCTTTCTTATGCTGTTATGTTGTTTTGTAGTTTGAGTTTGTGCGTCAGGAAAGAGAGGGAAACGAGACAATAGAACTGAAAGAAAAATGAGAAATGTGTATACTGTACATATATATATATATGTGTGTGTGTGTGTACGTGTGTGTGCAAATGGGATCTATTCAAAATAAAAAAGAGACAAAATAAGGCAAATAAAGAAGAAATGGTACAGTAGAAGAGCTAGAGGTGGGGGGCAGTGAGCTAGCATGTTTTGTGGGTTTCGTTTGTGTGCTGCCTGCACATTTCTTACTTTCCATGCCTGCCGGTCTGAAAAAACAGGATGAGATTTTGTCACTCCTCTGTTGATATTTACTGAACGCTCATCTTTCTCTCTCTTTATTACCATTTTAACACTGGCACATCTCTATGCTTTACTTGTAGATTATTAATTTCAAAACTGTTGTCTGCCTCCTGAGAGGAGCATCTACCTTTGGTTTTTTGTTGCTGATGTTTCTTGCTTTTAAAAATTGAACGAGAGTGGAATATTATATGCTTATAGTATGATTTATTCATTTTAGAAAGCTTAATGTCAGGGTCTAAAGTAAACTTGCCAACCGAGCAATAAATAGTAAAAGTAAAAATATTTAAATCATAAGAATTGTTTTTGTTGTTGTTGGTGAGATTATTGTCTGCACGAGGAGTCTGACAACAGCCAGTGCTCCACACAGAGATCTGATCTGATCATCATCCAGTCTGTCTGGAGTGACATGAAGTAACAGAACAAACTGAGACAGACTAAATCCAGAAGAACTGTGGAAATGACTCCAAGATGCTTCAAAAAGCCTCCTTGACTCCTTGTGCAGACAATAATCTCACTGCATTATTACACTGACATACTACCGCAAAAGATAGAACTATCCCCCTTAAAACAATTTAAGACTTTTGCACAGTGCTGTGTGTATATAGGTATACACTGTAGGTATACAGTATATATATATATATATTAGGGGTGGGCATAGATTATTTTTTTTAATCTAGATTAATCTAGATTAATTTTGATCACATAAACTGTTAAGACAGGCTATTGGAATATCAGGTAAGATTACTCACGTTCATTCCTGCACTCGGTTACATATGTTTTAATTATCAAAATTAAACATGGGTTTACAACAAATAAAAATCATAATAGTTGAACTAAAGTAACCACACATTAACATAGCTTTGCTATACTAGCCATTTAGCTTCACCATGGTATTTGTGATTATACGTTACTAATTGTAATCAATATGAATGACTATAGCAGTGCACGCATACAGAGCACGCAATCTCTGTGACGCACAGATGTACAAAACAGACTCTCTCACCTTTGTAATAAACACAGACTCTCTCACCTCTGTAATAAACACGGAGATGTTATCCCATCCAAAATGGTACATGAACATCACAGACATCAGGTGAGAAGAATCGAAACTCGAAAACTAGTCCTGTCCGAATAGGGCTACAGTGCAAACGGCTAGGTATACATCCGTGCTAAACTATCAAGGGGAAAATCATCGTAGCTTGCGTAGTACAGACCCAGCTCCCAACCCAACTTTGTGAATAGATTAACGGCGATATTGTTTTTATCGCGCGATAAGAGTCTCGCGTTAACGCCGATAACGGCCCACCACTAATATATATATATATATATACAATCACTGGCTACTTTATTAGGCACACCTGTCCAACTGCTCGTTGACGCAAATTACTGATCAGCCAATCACATGGTGGCACCTCAATGCATTTAGGCATGTTGACATGGTCAAGACGAACCGCTGCAGTTCAAACCGAGCTTCAGAATGGGGAAGAAAGGGGATTTAAGTGAGTTTGAACGTGGCATGGTTGTTGGTGCCAGACGGGCCGGTCTGAGTATTTCAGAAACTGCTGATCTTCTGGGATTTTCACGCACAACCATCTCTAGGGTTTACAAAGTATGGTAAACATCCAGTGAGTTCTGTGGGCAAAAATGATGCCAGAGGTCAAAGGAGAATGGCCGGAGTGGTTCGAGCTGATAGAAAGGCAACAGTAACTCAAATAACCACTCGTTACAACCAAGGTATGCAGAAGAGCATCTCTGAATGCACAACACATTGAACCTTGAGGCAGATGGGCTACAGCAGCAGAAGACCCCACCGGGTGCCACTCCTGTCAGCTAAGAACAAGAGACTACAATTCGCATAGGCTCTACGAAATTAGACAATAGAAGATTGGAAAAATGTTGCCTGGTCTGATGAGTCTCAATTTCTGCTGCAACATTCGGCTGGTAGGGTCAGAATTTGGCGTCAACAACATAAAAGCATTCATCCATCCTGCCTTGTATCAATGGTTCAGGCTGCTGCTGGTGGTGTAATGATGTGGGGGACAATTTCTTGGCACACTTTGGGCCCCTTAGTACTAATTGATCATTGTTGCAATGCCACAGCCTACCTGAGTATTGTTGCTGACCTTGTCCATCCCTTTATGACCACAGTGTACCCATCTTCTCATTGCTACTTCCAGCAGGATAATGCACCATGTCATAAAGCTTGAATCATCTCAGACTGGTTTCTTGAACATGACAATGAG
>JAUCMS010000045.1:2621245-2636292 GCA_032357445.1 Enteromius radiatus
GATGACGCAGTGAATAGTGACGATTCTCTCTGACCAATCAGCAGTCTGCTGTGTTTACACGTCACATTTTAGTATCGGCTCAGCTCGCCTTAGCTCGCTTGGAACCTCGCCGGAGGTGGTACGAAAAAAAGTACCTGGAATCCGGTACAGGTACAACTTTTACACAGTGGAAAACCAAACAGAGTCGAGCCGAGGCGAGCTGTTCCTGTGTAGTGGAAAAGCGCCATTTTAGAGTTGCCGCTTTTTCAGAAGGGTTGCTTCTATTTGAACCTTTTAAAACTTTTAGATTAACAGGCTAGAATGTAGCAAGTTATAGCAGACCTCTCAGCAAAGACTCTGAGCTGTGTGTGTGTGTGTGTGAACTTTAAGTAATTCAACAACACTCTTAATAGAAGTTTAGCTAATTAAATTAAAATGAAAATGACATTCAGAAAATGACTACAGACTGTTTCAGCTACGTAATGGCACAAATATCAAAACATCTTACCGCATTTTAAATAAAATGTAATTATTACTTCATGACCTTTGACAAAAGCTCGTCTTGGTAATTTCAGAGCAGTTTTTTATAAATAGATGCGTTCTTTTACAAAGCCGCTCACTGATAAGAGGTCACCTCAGGAGGTTTGCAGAAGCAAAGGAGTGCAAACTATTACAATCCAAAACCACTGTCTCAACGGCAATACCTCAACCCTCGAAATGACATCTGATCCGATTACACATGAGACCAGAAACTTACGGAGGTTCTCAAAGCAGCTCGCTCTGAGGAGCACCTGGGCGTCTAACCGCACACATATCTCTGCCGACGTGTGGAGATGTTGTTAGATGTTACCCTCACATGCTGATCTGTAACCTGTTGTGTGGTTTTGCCTGTAGTGGTTAAAGTTTGGAATTGGCTGGGGTGTTACTGTTCCCAGACCAGCCTTATAGACAACTGGCTGTGGTTAGCGCTATGCAGGCACAGAGTTTAACCTCATGCAGGAAGCGAGCTCACTTTATCTCCCCGGCTGCCTGCGCCCTCCGCCACGCAGCAGAGCGTGGGTGTGACACCTGCCTGTGTGTGGGGGGTGGTGGAAGAAGGTGAAAGAAGCTAGAAAATGAATGCGTAACAAGACCAATCGGGGGAAATATAAATAGCAAAGAGAACTGGAAAGGAAATGCAGAAAGAACGGATAAATAACAGATTAAATAATTTCATGATATTTCAGAAAAAGGTTCGTATGGAAGACATATGGGCACCTGCTGAGGTCTTGACACCTGCTACGTATAGGCTGTCTTTAAGAAAGGAGAGAATTTAGGTATCTTTAAATCTGTGTTTCAGTGAGGAATGCTCAGTAAAGTAGTGTGGAAAATATGAATGCATATGCAATTTTGATGGTATCAAAAGTAGTGCAAATATTTCCAGCATGTGCCAAAACAAGAAAAGTGCATTAACTTTACAGAATCGGGACAAACCCCAAGAGAGGGGTTTTTTTAAATATATTTTTAAACTGCATTTGAAATACTTTTGTATTGTATTTTGTATAGTGCTATATTTCATATACAAATAAAATAAAAATTAAATATATATATAAAAAAAAAACATTTCAAGAAGCCAAAAATGAAAAACAAAACTAAAATGGGGCAAAACACAATACATTAAAGGATACAATACAATACATAGGGAGTTGAACTTGTAACCCAATGGTCGCGGGTTCGAGTCCCAGGTCTGGCAGGGATTGTGGGTGGGGGGAGTAAATAACCAGCACTCTCTCCACCTTCAATGCCACAATTGAGGTGAGACCCTTGAGCAAAGCACCGTTCCCCCAAATGCTCCCCAGGCGCCGCAGCAATGTCTGCACACTGCTCTGGGTGTGTGTTCACGGTGTGTGTGTTCACTTCTCAGTGCTGTGTGTGTACACTTGGATGGGTTAAATGCATAGCACAAATTCCTAGTATGGGAAACCATACCTGGCCACATGTCACGTTCTTTCCTTTCCTTAAAGCAAAACCATTGAGTAATTAAGAGTACTTTTAATATTAATTTATTTATGAATTAAGAGTATTTAATTATTTTCTTATTTAATTTAATATTTGATTTTCATTACAAGGTATAAATATGACCAATTATTATAATATTTTTAATAATGACACTAAAAAATAATTTTATACGTTCTCAGTATTTAGTGTCACAAGCTGCTTAAACTCCCACAATATCACTCTTAAAAAAAGTTGCTTCACAATGCCATAGAATAATTTTTTTAAAGCACCATTTTAATAAGTGATGTTGAGCAAAACCCAATGATGATTTTATTCAATATTATTTAATAAGCATCTTCAATCGGAGCTTCTGTAAACATAAGTTTGCATGATAAAAATCAATTTTGCTTACGATTACTTATTATTTAATAATCCAAATCGTGAGCCTTTCAAAGACAAGTGGCCTCTAGCTTAGTACCCCTTTTTAAAAAAGTAAAGCAAAGCAGAAATAAGATTAAAATGAGTGTGATGTAAACCATATGGACAAGTGTCCTTAGTTCTTATATTCCCCGGTACTCGACTGCCTCTCATTGTTTCTACAGCCTCTAAATCCTCCATAGAAAACTCAACACTCTGACTGTGACAACAAATCATTTACAAATTTTTCAAAAGTGTTGGACCTCAGAATGTGGAAACTTCACAGCTCTGAGAGGCCAAGCGAGCAATGTGAGTGAGAATTGATTTGTTTGGGTTCGTCACATCCATCAGTCATCCAAGAAATGATGAGATGAGCATCACGGCACAACAGATGCCTTATGTGGTCTACAGCACTTGGCAGACCTTGATGTACGTCAACAAGAAAAGCAGAGTGCTTGAATTTCCTCTCTGTGTCCCTCTTGTTTGGAGATATATGTGTAATGTGCGGATTGAGTTTAGCGTGTGAACTAGGAGCCAGACCACATCAGAAGCACTCTGCTGTGCAGGCGGACTGCGTGAAAGCATCTCCCTTTCTCTGACGCTCTGCCCATCGCCTGTTGATTCGATTGTAGTAATTTATCAGACATTGATGACTTTGGGTTTCACATATGGAATAGCACGACCTCCCTTAAATGAGAGCTGGAAAATTTGGGATGTGTTAGCAAAAATTAACCGTCTAGGATAATACATGTCAGATGTCTTGAAAAAGGTGTTAAAGTGTGATGAGAATGCTAAGGCCAGTTTATACGACACTAACAAGTGCCAAAAACACCAAATTCCAGCAGTTGGATCACGGTGCTGTTCAGGAAGTGTGAACTTGACAGTTATATTTCCTAACACTCTGAAGCCAACTTTGGCATGCTGGTAATGTTGGTTTTTAGTTCATCCAAATATGAAAACTCACTTTAACGCTTAATAAAGCACCCACGATTGGCAAGAAAAAAGTACAGTATTTGGCTCGCTGATAATTTCTCAAGTGCTCAAATTGGTTTTCATGAAAAGCAACCCAATATTTAAGCAATTCGTTCAACCCAGGAAATATGTGCCTCTAAAGACATTTCTGCAGCACCCCACTGCATATTTTGCGGCAGTTTCAATGTGAAACATCCAGTGAGTGTCGCTATAAATGAGGGTTCAATACGTGACCCTGGTAAAAAATGTTATGTTGATATAGGCAGGTATTTCTGTGTTCGTATTACGTTGCTTCAGATACATATTGTGGTGGCGCAACGGCGCACTGTCCACGAGGCCACAGGCCGATTGTGGTGGTTTATAATTTAAATATCTGAGGAGTGTTGCTAAAAGTCAATGCCAAAAGATGACCATTTGGATTAAATCTTTGTTGTCTATGAAAGCTGCTATACTCAAAGCTGCTATGTTGACTCTCAAGATGTTGTACCATTTTCCAAGCACTATTATCTCTGGCGTCAACCAATACCAGCACCAGTCGGATGGTTTTCCATTCTTACATCAGTGAAAACGTGCTGACTCGTACATTGTTCAAGCCAGCATTTGGTACAATAGCTCACACCTACATAAGGTAATCAGTGAACTTTTGGCTTTTATCACAATGACTGTACAAAACAACTGTAAATTGTAATGTGCATATGCATTCATGATGTCAATACAAATTTCAATCCTGAAATGATTTATCACTTCTGGGCTAGCTTAGAAGCTCTGGGGTCCCTTCCCCCTCATTCCCTCACACAGAGCAGGGGTGCTGGGGTCGGACTTCGGCAGATCTGCTTTGAAAGCTAAGCTCTCATTTGGGCAGAGTGGATTCAGATGGCTTGGCCCTGGCTCAAAGGCGGCCTGCTCTCTGGGTCAGCTCATTACTTCAAGAGAAGCAAAGGGCTGATGCTCTCAAGTGTGGCGGCTTTCAATCACCATCCGACAGCTCCAGTCGCTGGGTAATGACATGTGAGATACATAGGGCAAAGATGACACGGTTCTGTTTGTTCAACGAGGTCCGTATGTCAATGGCTTGCCATCAAACTGTATATTTAGGTGTTTCCCAAGATTTGGTCAGAATTTTGTGTCCCTTTATATTTAAATATATATATATATATATCTATATTTTATAGCATTAGAACTACACGTTATGTCTATTTATTTATTTGTTTTTATTTTCTGAAAACTAGCAGATGTATAAAGAAATCCATCAACACAGATTTCTGTGTTTTGGACACCCCACACTCTCTTAAAATGCTGATTTTGTACCACTTTACCACTAGACGTCTTGATCATATCAGCCAATCATACAAAAATCTGACATTCAATTAATTGAATAATTAAATGTCATGTGGCAGTGTAGAGTGTTTTTATCTAACTTAAAAATGTTCAAGTTTCTGCAATTATAATGCTGTAATTATAATACTGTAATAATTATATTAAAGTTACATTTACTTATTAGCTGGATGAAAAAGAATGAAACTAGCACACATTTTTTTAACCATTTTCACAAACATTTCATGGCCCCCAAAACAATTATCAAAACATAGATTAATTAGATCCAACCTTGGCTCATTGGAAATACGTTCCTATACCTACATTTCTGCGAAACTCCAAAAATGTACTTATACATATGAATCTCTGCAGTTTCCAGTAGCAATGAACACTCAGTAAAACTACGACAACTATTATAACTTTTCACACAACGTATGATTTGCAAGTCCACAGTTTAATTAATACATTTTTGTAGAATTCCTTCAGAAATATTATGTTGTGAATTCACACCAATTTTAACACACTGTGACATTTGAAAACTGATATATTTGAACATTGGTGTCACATATCAGCTTCATATGTATGGGTTTTCTAACTCAATATGTTTCCTGGGAAGCTCACAAGATACAGCATTGCGATGAAGAGCAACAAAAGCAACAAATATGTGCCAGGGTCAAGTATTGAACTCATTTTAGCTCCACTCACTGAATGTTTCACTTCGAAACTGTCATGTAATGTGCAGTAAGGTGTATAATATCGGCTGCAGGAATGTACTTAAAGGCACATATTTCCTATGAGCCTGGGTTGGTTAGATCATGTCCATCAACTCGCCCAGTGCTTACCTCTTTGTTAGTTTGACATTTCTTTCAGTAACGTTAGGCAGTTTTGATTTCTATGCTGTCTAATATTTGACAATTGTGTTAGATAATGCTTATATATTTTTTGCTTGTTTTTAGATGCTGAAAACTCTATACTATTTCAGAAAAATATGTAATAAAGTTATTTAACTACTTGAATTGTGTCAACAAAATGTACAGCTGAGTGTGCCGATTTTTCCATTCTACTTTTTTGAGTACTCATACATCCCTCAAACACAAAGAAATAAAACAAGAACACAATTCAGCTGCTGTTATAGTCCTGGAACTCATCTCTCGCTTAGTTTGCCCTCATTCACGCAAAGCCAATTTTGGCACACTGTTCTCCAGTATAAGCACAATACAAGCACATTTATATTTCATAGCCTCGTTTTTGAACCAGGCCTCCAATAAACTACAGTATCCGTATGATAAACTATAGTATCTCTATTCACTAAGAGTACTTGCACGTCCACAAAACACTCAAACAGCCATTAAAAAGTTGATATATTTGATTAAAATATGTTTGGCTCTCGGATACAGAATCTCTGCTCTCTAATTTTCTCATTCATATAAACATAATTGGTTATGTTCTTAACATCTGCTGCCTGCAGGAATACATTTCGTGGCCCTACAGTTGTGTAACTCAAATCAAGCAAAACATGCCATTCCCTACACGGTCTGGTGCCCACTCTTGCAACCCCTCAATTGGTTAATGTGGGGTTTAATGACGACCAATTAAAGCGGATCAGTGAGCAGGACGCACAAACAGCGCCATGTCACACTCAGCTTGGACCTCTGGACACAGTCCTGTAGCGAGCCCAATTACCCCTTCAGACCACACACATCTTGTCCCAAAAGTGCCTGAAAGCAGCCCTCTGTCTTTTATCTGAAGTGGAGATCTTCCTATAGATTCATATCTGTGATTTTTACAGGCTAATCCAATTTTGCGCGCTATCATCCTCTGGTCTGGTGACCACATGTGCATTGGTGCTGGAGCGTGTGTTTAGAGGAATAACCTCAAGCACATCAAATCTGATGGCCAGTGGCTGAACCAAAATATAAAACTGCAAAAATAAATAATCTTGACAAAAGCTGCCACGGCTGCCTTGGAGAAAATGGCTTTGTAGTCAGTGTTGTAGAGACAATCTACTGTAGCTTATTACCTAAAAGAAAGGAATGTGTCAAATGAGGCTAATTTCTTCTAACTCATGCTTTTTGGGGACTGATCATGACAGCAAATCTGTCGTGATACATGGCAGTACAATCCGCTACAACCGCCTGTGGTCATGTGGGATAACTGCACAGATTATCGTGAAATCTTTTATCCGAGAATGTGCGAGATTGTATGTCAGAGATAATGCATGCAGCGGTTTTCCTGATGAAATTATTAAGTCATAACATTGTAGAGATATTCAGACAGACGAAAGATAGCAGGAAAAGTCTTTTTAGACATCACTTTATTGGAGCCGCTGTGCCAGTAGCAATAGTCCAAGCTGAACACAATAACATTTGTGTGTATTTAAATCAGAGGCAATATTAGCATTTGTATGACATTGTATATCTCTCTCATAACAAGTCAGTTTCTCAAGCTTTTTCTGTATTTAACTTAGTTTTATTTCAACATGTGGACAATTGCTGCCCTCGAGACATGTCGGAAAGATTGTATTTATGAGTTGAGCGCATAGCACATGAATGGCACCACAATGAAGTAAAAATCAGAGGGAAACTTTGGATTTTCTTTAACCCCCAACTTTTTGTGTCTGGCATGAGTGTCAGAATAAATAGCAGAAACAAATTCATATTGGTAGTAATAAGATTTGGCTGGTTAGCATGGGTTAGTTTATCAGTAGACATACGCACAATCTGGCTAATAAGAAAAGTCTTTCTTATTTGCTGGCCAGTTGTGCAGAGGTGGGTAGAGTACCCACTGTACTCAAGTAAAAGTAAAATTTCTTATAGAAACATTTACTCGAGTAAAAGTAATAGTCGGAATAATTACTTGAGTAACAGTAAGAAAGTTTCGGATTGAAAAACTACTCAAGTAGTTAGTTAGGCTACTTGTAACTTTGGATCATATACTGAATATCTACAGTATAGTTTTATTTAGATAAATAGATAAAACACACACACACACACACACATATATATAGGCTATATATATATATATATATATATATATATATATATATATACACACACAAACACACTATCACGCCGGCCAGTCGCACTGACTCTAGATCAGCCGTCACAATACGATCTCAGTCACCAGAGTTTTAATGACAAGCACCTGATCGTAATCAAGCACGCCCTATATAAAGCACTCTCTCCAGCGGTGTGACGGCTGAGCTCGAGGTAACTTTCCAAACCCTCACCTGTATGCTTGTGCTCTCTGTATTACGGTTCTATGTGGATGCTCTGCTTTGTGTGCCATGTTCTAGTCACCACTGCTTCCTAGATCCTGCACCTGTGATCGAAGGAAGTGCAACGAACTGAAGTCTACGCAACCTGTCTGTAAGCCACTTACCCGAATACTCACCTTGCTGCCCTGACAACCAGTAGAGCGATCGGAGGATCGCTTCACCTTCTCACGTGAGACTGTTACTTTTCTCACCGATTTCACTCACCTCTTCTACGCACCTCTCTGCCCAGAGCCCATTGCTGTATCACTGCACCTACGCGTGCGATCAGGACATTCACGAAGCAAGCGGCATATTCCTCTGTTGTGTAAAAGCGATCGGGAGATCGCGTGAGTTTATGTTGAACTTTGAATATCAAAGGAAAAGAAAAGACTCTTTATTTGCTGTTGAACTCCAGCCAGGCGATCGGTGATCGCCAGAAATGAATGTTTACTTGCCCTGCTTCTTTCTTTATTAAAATCAATTTAATTTACCTTCTGTGGTTCGTCTCTTCCTTGTCAGAGCATTACACACACACACACACACACACTAGAAAATCTTAAAAATCATAATTGTAGATCATTTCCTTGAAAATGTAATTACTATTATTAATTATGATTTTCACAGTTTACACTGAATGATGTTTATACCATTGCTTGAAGCAACTGCATGCCAATTTTATTACATGAACATGCAGTGCCCTCCACTAATATTGGCACCCTTGGTAAATCTGAACAAAGGTGGCTGTGAAAATGAATCTGCATTGTTTATCCTTTTGATCTTTCATTAAAAAATTTCACAAAATTCGAACCTTTTTAAGATTTAAAATTCTAATCATTGCAGTAAAACAATCGAAAATGTGGAGAAAAACTATATATGTATAAGTAAATGTTTTTCTCTAATACATGTTGGCCACAATTATTGGCACCCAATTATTGCTATGTCCTTTTCCCAAGATAACAGCTCTGAGTTTTCTCCTGTAATGCCTGAAGAGTTTAGAGAATGCCTAATAAGAGAAAAAAGACCACTCCTTCATCCAGAATCACTCCAGACCCTTTAGATTACCAGCTCCATGATGGTTCTCCTTTTTAGTTCACCTCACTCAGAGGGACTTTGATAGCCATGGCAAAAGCTTAATTTTGTGCCCATTGACTAATTCTTGTGTTTATTTTGATGTTTGTTTTGGATTGTTGTCCCAGTGGACCCAACCATGGCCCATATAATATTTCTAACAGTCTCAGTGAATTATTGATTTTTATCTGCTGGTATTTGATAGAATCCGTGATGCCATGTGTCAAAAACAAGATGTCTAGGACCTCCAGCTGAAATATAGAACCACAACATCAAAAACACTGCAGTATACTTCATTGTACGCAAGGAGGGCTTTTTATCCCTGTGTTCCCCAAACCCATGTTGAGTGATTGCTGTTTAAAGGTTTTCTTACCCTGAGAATAAACTATTTTCTGCAAATCTCCAGCAGTGGTCCTTGAAGAGTCTTTAGCCACTCAATTGTATTAGGATGATATATACACACATTCTCTTCCAGGCAGTTTCCTAACATTTTATGTTGATTGGAAATTCTTAATTATTTCCCTGATGGTGGAAATGGAAATTTTCAATCTTCTAGTTCTTTTCTTAAAGCCACTTCACTAATTTGTGAAGCTCAACTATTTTTTGTTGCACATCATAAATATATTCTTTGTCTTTGTTGACGATTAAGGGATTTTGGGCTTTTGTTTCGCTCCTATATATAATTATGTAAAACAGGAAGCCGGGGCTGGATATTTTCTTGTCCATAATCACCCTGGAGTGCTCAAAACTGTGAATATGAATGGGAATATACTGAGATATTTTACTAAAAATTCTAGGGGTGCCAATAATTGTGGCAAACAAGTATTGGAGAAAAATATTTATTTCAGATTTCCTCCCTATTTCGATTGTTTTACTTCAATGATATGTTACAATTTTGTGAATTTTTTAATTAAAGATCAAAAAGATAAACAATGCAGATTTATTTTCACAGTCAACTTTGCTTAGATTTACCAAGGGTCAGGGCCTGTTCTAGACAGGCACATATGAGGGGGCAGTCAGAAATGTGAAGTGGGCATCATGTGTACACATCATGTCCGAGCACTGTTTTTTTCCCAATTGTGGGAAATTGTGTTGTAAGTAAGCCTTAACATACTATAACTAGAATATTTACAAAACTGAAAGTTTGTCTTATAATTAAGCACGAGTGATTGACCTGTTAGTTCAATGCAAAGACACGATTAGACATCCTGCAGTGCGTTTCACGCAAATTAAGTGGTGCGAATCGCTCAACTTGAAAAATCTGAACTTTGGCAAAAAAAAAATTGCGCTGCGTTAACCAATCAGGAGCTTGCTCTAGTAGTGATGTGATTACTGCGTAGCAGGAAATAAATAGATAATAGATTAATTAAACCAAAGTTTGCCTATATACCCAAAATGAATTTTACCGCATGCTTAACCACAACAGAGACATCAGGAGGCAGCGGCAAGTATCAGAATTACGAGCCGCGGTGAGGTTGCCCTCAGCGAATACATGAGTACTGAACACCTGAAATCAGCGAAGCAAACTTTTAATGAATGAAGTGAGTAAACTCAAAATGTTCAAGCGTCCAACTACATGGGAATAGCGCGATTTAATCTGGTGTGAACGCACAGTTACGTCTTGACTCATTGGCATACAGACTGTGATTGGATGTTTACTGAGGGCTCAGGGGAGGAGTGTGTGTGTGTGTGCGCGCTGCAGCCTGTGAATGAATACACACAGCGAAGGGACAGAGACATGAGGGAAATCTAATACTGTATTTTATAGTGTCCCTTTTTCGGCGTATTTTTCCGCTACCGCAGATAATTTTGTCAACTTATACGTATATTAACATGTGCTTTTTCAACTTTTCAAAAGTTTGATTTGAGGGGGCAAGACATTTATTTGAGAGGGCGCTGACCCCTCTTACCCCTGCGTAGAGCCGGCCTCGCCAAGGGTGCCAATATTAGTAGAGGGCACTGTAAGCTGAAGACACTAACTGAAAAACATTTATTGCTTTATAGTATTAAGCCTCAAGTGTCAATTATACATTGGATTGTTTATTTATTTTTTGTATGAAATTTATTTTAGTGATGCAAATCAGAATTTTCCTCAGCCTTTACCTCAGTCTTCAGCGTCACATGATCCTTCAGAAATCATTCCAGTATGTTGATTTATTATCAGTGCTGTTCTTTTAAGCTTTCTATTCATAAAGGAATCCTGAACAAAATGTCACATGTTCCAAAAAAAATATTAGGCAGAAAACTATTTACAACACTGCAATAAATCATTATATTAGAATGGTTTCTAAAGGATTATATGACTGAAAACTGGAATAACAAACTGATGAAAATTCTGATTTGCATGACTGAAAAGGATATTTTAAAGTATATAAATTATATTATAGTCTATACAGTATGTAGGACAGCACACAAGGTGTTCATCTAAGATCTTCATACTGTAGCTAGCAAATAAAATAGCCTTTTCAGATTTGACTGTAGATTGAAAGCCACGTCTTCAATGCTTTCGATGTTCTTAAACTGCCTTTTACAGCTCTGAGTGAGAACCGCTTCAGACGAATCATCGCAGGCAGGGACTGAACGAATCATTTAAACTGATTTGCAAACCAAACTGGTTTTATCAAGCCTTTAACAGAAATTGACTCAAAAGAATGAATCATTCATGAGCGAATAGGCATCTTTCAATGGCCAAAGAAAAGTAGACGGTGCGTTTGGAAGAAATTGAAGCATTTTTAGCATTAAGATGAAGTAACGAGTGTCATCCACAGTAGCAAAGTAAAAATACAGTTTTTTCATAAACAAATTACTTGAGTAAGAGTAAAAGTACCCATGTATAAATATACTTTAAAAGTATTAGTTACCCAAAGAATTTACTCAAGTAAATGTAACAAAGTAAATATAACTTGTTACTACCCACCTCCGCAGTTGTGTCCCCAGATAATAATAATAATATATTAACATATTTGAAATAACCCCCATATATGATATGGACTGAAATGACCCCAAAGCAAATCTAGATAGCTGGGGAAAATTTCTGCACTCTGGAACTGCAGCAAACAGTAGGTAGAGTTGTGAGTTAAAAAGTCAGAATTGCAAGTTATAAAGTCAGATTGGTGAGTTATAAAGTCGCAATTGGCGAGATATAAAGTCAGAATTTCGAGTTGTAATGTAACAATTGTCAGATATAAAGTCAGAATTGCGAGTTATAACATAATAAGAACATAACAGTCTTTTTTCCCACTCAGAATTGGACTTTAGAACTTGCAATTGCGAGTTTATGTCTCACAATTTTGAGAAACAAAGTCAGAATTGCAACCTTATATCACACAATTGCGAGTTATAAAGTCAGAATTCCGACATACAGTTACAACTTTTTTCTCATAATTGCGAGTTCATGTCTCACAATTCTGACTTTGTAACTCACAATTCTGACTATATATCTCCCAGTTGTGAGAAAATATGTCTGAATTGTACATTTGTATCATGCAATTCTGAGAAAGAAGTCACAATAACCTTTTTTTTTTTCAATTCAGTGGCGGAAACAGGCTTTCATACCTGTCTAAAGTTTCATGACAGAAAATATGGTATGTTAGGCTACAGATTATTTGCTCTTTTTTATGGATTTTATCCAGTGTATATGGTCTATGTGACAAAACTACATTTCCCATTTTTCATGTTTTATTTAACATGCTTTACTCTTAATTTTCACGTAATTCTTAAGTTATTGTGCTATTCAGTATTTCATTGAATTAATAATCTTCAATTATGTATTTATTTGTCACCATTACAAATGTGTAAATATGTCTCAAACAGGGACTGAGTTATTCCCTGCCTCCAATAAAGTATTATATTTCTGAAATAGATGCACTTTATTTTTATCTTAAGTATGCTGAAGTGTCTTTTGAAACAAGGTATTCCATAACTATAACATGTCCAAAAAACCTTTAATAATATCACTGTAAATGTTTGCACTTATGTTAGTGTAAAACATTGTGATCATCTCATTTTAGTGTTACATCTGGGTCCATCTGCAGGCCCATGCAGAGATCTGTGGTTCAGTGCCTTGGAGAGGAGGGAACGACTTTTAATAAACAAACTAATGGATCCCATACGCAACCCCTCACTTCTCTCTTTTTATTGCTCTCTCAGTACCAGCAGAAAAACTCCATTCAGAGCATCATAATTAGAGAAAGGGAGAGAGACAGAGATGGAGAGAGATAAAGAGAAAGGCTGAGAGAGATGGAGAGAGAGAAACCAACAATTAACTGGCGTCGCAGTGTTTATAGCTAAAGTTTGTTTAAGGGCTATGGCTTTCATAACTGGCCCTGACCTTTCAAAAGCATGTTCTAAATTAGCTTTTGATGCTGTGATACCACCAGGCCACTTGCATCAGCTGTAAAGCATGTGATCTGGATTGGGCAACATTAATTTTAAAAGTCACCAGTCCCAGTGTCGGGTTATTCATTCTAAAAGTAACTAATTACATCACATTGTTACTTTTTAAGTAACGTCTTGAAGTTTCGATTTCCTTAAGAGTGAAAGCTTGGCTTGTGCACGCTTAATTTATGCATAAGTCTATTTTTTTCTACAGTGAAAAAAAGTTTAATTGCATTTACGCCTATTTGCATTTCTTTCTTTCTTTTTTTTAATGCTTAAATCAAATCTTCAAGCTGGTTGGTTTGGGTTGTGGCTTACAACTGTTTATTAAATCCCTATGGAAAAAATGAATGGGAAAATTACGCCAGGAATCAAGGTCCAAGATCTCTATTTTGACAGACATGGAGTCTTTTGTTTTTAGTGTTATGTAGCATTGTAAACTAGCCTTGTGAAATATAAGTTATTGCACAACAGGCCTGTGTTCTGGCGTGTTTTATTTCACACATATGCTACAAGTAACCAAAACATTCTTACACAAATTCTAAATAATGCCCTGTAGAGATTACATGGAAAATAGACTTATATGACAGCATATTACTCAGTACAATAACATAAGTCCCATCTGAAGTGACTGACTAACTGTTACAGATGACCACAGCTTTATTGCTGTAAAACCACGGCGTAACTGGCTGATGTGACTCCCAGCTGCTCAGACATGAGGAAAGCCATGTATTTCTGTTATTGCTTTGAGATTATTATCTCCATTTATCCTCTCCAAATGTGACTTTCCAGTAAATTGTTTCATGATACACTGACTGTGTTTGTTTCTAGAAAGCTATTTGTGGACCAAAAAAAACATGTAAATATACATTGGTTATGTTACTTAATTTAGTCTACTTAATTTGCACTTTAATTTGCATTGTGTTGCTTTAAATTGAGTAGGTATTCCCCTTCTTCTGTATTATTACCTCAGGCTTTGGCCAGACACCCGGAGACTCTTATTAAGCAACTGGCACCATCACGCAGTCTTTGTGCCAGAACATGCTGGAGGTCCAAACAGTATTTGCTCACTTCACAAGAATGCATCAGTCATGATATCATGGTCATTAATACTGATAACAACAAAACAAAACGATAAAGACTGTGAAGCATCATATGTGATGAGACTTCAGGATATGCTCAGTTTACCAAGAAAGTGTTAAATATTTAGTTCATATGTTCAAGTGGGTGCATTTATTTTAAATAAATAATTATAAAATAATACAAAATAAATAATTATATATATATTTATTATATTGCTCCACTTTATAGTGTCTGTGCACAGCCAGCATAAGCCATTCTTCAGGTTTTATTCCAACCTTCGTAAATGCGCTGAACACACTCTAATATTTTAATAGATTATTATTTGTGGCAACATCTCCAAGATGCTTCAAAAAACCTAACCTGAAAAGTTACGCGAAGTGTACCTTAGAACAGAAGCTGTTTTACCAAATATTTGTTTGATTTAATAGAGAGTTAATTGATAAATTGAATTTATTTATGGCATTATTTTTGAAAGCATCCTCATTTTACAGCATTTTACATGAGTGTCTAAAACTTTAATCAGTACTGTAGCTTTGCAGTAGGTTTTTTGAAGCATCTTGGAGACATTGCCACAGTTCTTCTGGATTTAGTCTGTCTCAGTTTG
>JAUCMS010000045.1:2636392-2650619 GCA_032357445.1 Enteromius radiatus
AGATATAACTGACGTGGCGAAAATTCTAGGGGCCTCAGACTTTTGCACTTTTTTGTATATATATATATATATATATATATATATATATGTGTGTGTGTACAGTTGGTATGTTATCCAGCTGGAGTACCTTGTCCATTTCCCGTGCTGTATCCCTGAGACTGATAACACACACACCTGCACCTCATCACCACACCCACCTACTGATTACACACACACACTCCCCAGCGCCTGATCCTCATCAACACACCCCTTCCCTCCTGCATAAAAGCCAGGTTCGTACACTAATTCACTGTGAGGTCTTGTTTCCCCTAGTGATTCATTTCTTAGCGTTCTGTTATTTGGTTACCCGTGTTTGACTTTGTACTGTGCTCTTGGTTTGTTTGATTGTTAGCTGCCTGCCCCGATCTTTGCCTGGATTTTTGTTTTTGATTCTGGATTGTCTATGCTTGCTCTGTTTCTAAAAAAATCTATTTGTTTGTATTAATTATTCGTTTATACACACACATATGTAGTCAAAACCTTTCATAAAAGTTGCCCTAACACTAAAACAATACCTATTTGATCCACTTCAAATGTTGACTACTGTGTGTGTGTGTGTGTATATATATATGTATATATACACACACATTATATTGGCATAAGCCTTGTGTCACCCCCTTCCGATGAATAGATCTCACTACTAGTAATTTCCATGAGGCAAACCTTAATATTTATGCATATAGTGATATTCTAGGGAGTTGTGTGCTCCTAATTTTATAGTAACAGTTTGAACAGTTTGAACAGTTTGACCTTTTATGCTCTAACATGACAATACCTCTGTGTATAAGGCAAGGTTTAAAAAGAAATGATTGATTCAGTCAGTATGGAAGAACGTGACTGGTCTGCAGAGAGCAAAGTCATAATGCCAGTTGGACATGTTACTTTAAATGCAGACCCTGAGCCAAAAACTCATCACCAAACACCAATGAATTATACATACACTATATGGACAAAAGTATTGGGACACCCCCTTCTTTAGAACAGAAAAAGGCACTTCCAAAGCTATGGCTACAAAGACGGAAACATAATTCATGTGTTTACTTATTGTATTTCCATCTTTTCCAACATTTTTCAGAAGTGTCTAAAATGGCTCTACCCATAGTGTGTGGTGATGAGTTATTGGCTCAGGGTCTGCATTTAAAATCACACTAAAGGTGTCCTGGCATTATGACTTTGCTCTCTGCGGACCATTCAAGTTCTTCCACACTGACTATATTAATCATTTCTTTTTAAACCTTGCTTTATACACACAGGCATTGTCATGTTAATATAGAAAAGGGTCCTCTCCAAACTATTAAAATTATATATAAATTTATATAAAATTATATTATATATAAAAAAAAAACTATATAAAATTAGAAGCACACAATTCCCTAGAATATCATTATATGCATAAATATTAAGGTTTGCATTCTTGAAAAATTACTAAAGTAGTCAGATCTGTTCATCGGAATGGGGTCACCCAATACTTTTGGCAATAAAGTATGTGTGTACATAAATATATATATATATATATATATATATAATACAACTACATTGATTTTTCAGCGCTTTTCAAAAATGGTCTATTCATATTTTCCAACAAATGGTAGTTAAAAATATTAAAATAGAAGATGCTGTTTTACCCACACGTATCAGATACATTTTAAAAGTGAATCTTTTGGCAATGGACAATTAATATTTAATAATATTAATTATAATGTTGAATGGCATATAGTATAATAGGTCAAAAGAAACATTGCTCTTAAGTTTGAGAAAACACTGTGGTAAACCATGAAAAACAACAACAATAATAACAATAATAACTAATTAATATTGTATTATCTATTTGCCCCTAAAGCTTAAAGCACACTTCTTGGGCAACTGAGATCTCATTTCCTCATGCTAAACCGCAGCAGTTAAGAGTTTTTCTCTGATCAAAATCCACTTTAACCACACCTCAAGATTTGAGTATTGGATGAGCTTAAATGAATTCGCTCCCTCCCTATTGAGCTCCCTCCCTGAAGATCTGTGCGGGGGTGGGGGAACGGGGCATCGCCTTACTGAAGACGGTGGATTAATTAGTGAAACTCCTCTCGGGGGAAGCATTAGACAGAGCATCCACGGTCAAACGGGAAGCATTAGCTCCTGAACCCCCTGGCGCACCCGGGCTTCAACACTGCCTGGGTAATTAATAGGGCCTCAGTGTAAGTGGAGGAACACTCATTCACTACTCGCAGCCGCAAATGGTCTGTAGTTCAACCGAGCAGAACTGGGATAAAACCTCATTTTGCCACTTGCCATGTTAATGGAGTCCTAACTTGAAAAGCACACCAGTTTGGGAGTTATATTCTTTGGTGTTTAATGCAGCAATGAGGCGTGGGTAAGTTGTATTAAGACTGCTTTAAAGTCAACATGAAATGGCTTTTCCAAACCCACTTCCGTAATGGGCCGTATGTCTGCATCTATTATTTGTTCTGCGCTGGTGTACTCCATAACCAGGATCTAGATGGTTCATTATGGCAACTATGAGGCTTTGATAAATATAAAAATGGAGAGTGAATACCTTGTTTCTGTTTGTCAGAAACTATAAAGGTCTGGGACTTAGTTTGGTTCATTATTAAAATAATACTAACTGAATTTAATAAAATATGCCTTTTTTCTGCTAGAAACCAGTCTAGTCACCAAAATTAAAGCTATATCCTTATTTATAAACATAACATGTGCAATCTAACATTTTCAGAATATACACTTTTTATATGTGCTAGACAACACAAAAAATACAATATTGCTGAATAAAATCCAGTTGATCACTATAATATTTCCATAAATCGTCAAATTGCCCAGCCCTAAAGCTTATGTTATCATACTTTTAACAGCATCATGTGTATTGTGCAAAGTGCTATATAGATACATTTGATTTGAACCCAACAAGCTGTTGAGTTGAATGTGTTTTAAGTGAGATATAAAAAAAGTTGAAAAGTATCTAATAATGTCTAATGATTAGACACCTGAAGTAGTTAGAAGTAGTTCTCAAGCACCACAATGCTTCTTCTCACTCCACTGCATCATCACATTTATTTGTATAGCACATGGAGGAAACAGGTGAGTGTTACACTTCACACCCAGACCCCACCCCCTGCTGTCACAAGCAAGGCTGTCAGAGGCCCAGGGCTGGGTCCCTGTGTTCCACCATGCTGCACCACCGCAGGTTCGTCGGTGGTTCCACTGGTTCTTCTGTCACGGCCTCTGGGAGACTGGCTAATGCTTCCCAGTCCATCTCGGTGGCTCCTGCGGACCATCCGACTCGGCTAGGCGGTTCAGTTTGCCCAGCATCCCCCCAAGTTCAGGAGCATCCAGTACACCTCAGTCAGGTCTGTTGATGCCCCTGTCTTGCGTGCGAAGATTGCAGTACTGCTGATGAAGGACAGCCCCTACTTCATTGTGCCCAAGAAAGGCAGTGGGTTACGACCAATCTTGGATCTGCGAATTCTGAACCGTGCACATCACAAGCTGCCGTTCAAGATATTGATGCAGAAACGCATTTTCGGATGCATCTGTCCTCAAGATTGGTTTGCAGTGATCGACCTGAAGGACGTGTACTTACATGTCTCAATCCTCCTGCAACATGGGCCATTCTTGCAGTTCGCCTCCGAGGGTCATGCATATTAGCACAAGGTCCTGCCCTTCGAGCTGTCCCTGTCGCCTCGCATCTTTACCAAGGTCATAGAGGCAGCTCTTGTTCCCCTGAGGAAACAGGGGATGCACATTCTCGCATATCTCGATGACTGGCTCATACTTGCACAGTCTCGCAATCAGTGCATTCACAGGGATTTGGTGCTCAGACACCTCAGTCTCAACCTCGCTTCAGCACTGGCTCCATGGCCGAGTCCCCAGGTATGCGTGGCGACCTGGTGCTCACCAAGTTCAGATTACACAGGCCTGCTGCAGAACCTCCAACCTGTGGTCAGATCCCTCATTCCTTTGGGCAGGAGTGCCCCTGGAGCAGGTGTCCAGGCAAGCTGTGGTATTCAGGCCCCTCACCTCCTCCTCTGGCATGAAGGGACCTCAGAAGCATCTGAGGTCCCTTTGTGCCATCCACATTCCGGGAGTGTTCAATCGGGCAGCACTTCCTGGAAAGTGGAGACTCCAACTCCAGGTGGGCCAGCTGATCTGGAGACCTTTTGGAGCTGCACAGGTAGACCTGTTTGCATCTCCAAAAACTACCCATTGCCAGTGGTTCTATTCCCTAAACAAGGATGGAGGCAGACCCAGCCCTAGCCTTGCTCTGTCCTTGTATGTGCATAGCAACAGTACATGGATAGAACTCAGACCTCAGAACAGCTCTTTGTTTGTTACAGAGGACAGCAGTAAGGGAAGGCACTCTCCAAGCAGAGGATGCTTTTGGATTGTGGATGCCATCACCTTGACTTATGAAGCACAAGGTGTGCCCTGTCCACTTAGGTTACGTGCCCACTCCACTAGAGCTCACTAGCAGACATCTGTAGAGCTACCAGCTGCGTGACTCCTAACACGTTTGCTACGTTCTATAGCTTGCGTGTTGAACCAGTTTCCTCCTGTATTCTCACCTCAAACAGGTAGTGGCACTGAGAGGCTCGGTGCAGAGATGGTTTGCGACATCCTTACACCTTTTTCTCCAGAGAGTTCCCTGTCCGGGCAAACTCTGTTGAGTCCTCCAGCACTCCGGCGGCCAGATGTGGTGGAACATTTGGTGCCAGGCCTTTCACCTAATGAATTCTTGAAAGCTACTGTCAGGCTGGTGCCCAAATTAGTTATCCTGTTGGGATCCCCTGTGTGTATTCCATGGTACACTTACTAGGGCCGTGTTTTCCTAGCAGACTACGTTCTGCAATCTCTAGTGGATGCAGCCTCCGAAGTGGCGGCTCCGTAGTCTGACTCCGCTTTCCCTGTGGTATTCAGTGCTACTGGTTGGGTTGCTCGAGGAACAGCAGTAGTTACCTCCTCTGTTTAGAGCCCTGTCCTATTGTGTGCCTCCAAGGTGTTTCCCTGTCTAAAAGCAAGATATGCTGGGACCCTACATGGGACAGGCAGTTTGGACAATGCTCTCAAGTTTCTCTCACATGCTGTCAGTTGAACATTTTAAAGCCTTAACGCTAATCTGCCCTATGTGAATTCAGCATACTTTACTCTCTCTTTCTTGCCCATTATGGGCTCCATGAGACCTGCTGAACATATGCTCAGGGAGCTCTTCATACGCACCCATTTGCTTTCATTTGTGTTTGTGTGGTCAAATTTAATCAAGGAAGCATCTGGGCCTCTTTAATGGAAGTAATTGTCCTTTCTGCATGCCTGTGTGTGTGAGCAGACAGAGAGAGTGTGTAAAGCAGATTGTGGTGGTACTGTATGTGCATGCATGGACAGTGCAAGAGCATGTTTCAACATCTATCTAAGAGGCCATTGTATTTGGCCACATGAAGAACATTCCTCTGAGGTTTGCTAATTATGCTGTGGCTTAACTTGGCACCAATGCGAGAGATCCTGGCTGAAGCTTTTAAATCTGTCCACAAAGTCTCGTCCTAAGACTAATAAGTACCCTGTGCACCAGACCTCCCAGGGGGACAAACAGCCTGGTCCATCATAACAGCAATTGCTTTACTGTACAGCTCAAATCACACACCCACTTACGTACACATGCTCCTAAGTCTTATATCGGTCTCCAGCTGCTTCAGTGGTGAAGACACCAAGCTATCAGTGACGTAAACAAGCCATTTTTTTACAATTCACATAGACTACATTTATGGCATGTTTTGTCTTTTTGGCCATCATAAACTGCCATTATAGAGGAAGATTCTTCGTAAATTGTTATTTTGTGTTTGGAGAAAGTAACAACATAATGATGAGTGAGTATGAACAGAATTGTCACTTGAATGTGGGCTACTTTTCTATGCCTTCTTTCCTTCACATTCCCTATTTTGTAACATAGAAAAAACAATCTGGTGTCAAGTTAAGGATTTGATTTAATTAAGGAGCCAAAAATATGAAATTATGTCATTATGTTTATATATTTTAATTGCTTTTCTTAAGTTTTGTTTCACTGAGATTATTTCACCTGCAGGTATCATGAAGTTTTTTTGTGAACTTTCACACCCACCTCTTAACACATATATTATTTCACCTCTTCCCCAGGAAACAGAAAGGGTGAAAGATGACTTGAAGCACTTCAACCCCCTGCCTGTGTCTTTTGTCTATGCTCTGTGGCAGCTGGAGTGATTACACCTTCACTCTGTTTACAGTCACGACAAGATTCACTTGCCACATGCTTGCAGGTATGAAGCCATACTGTAACTGCACACAGTCATCCATGTCCAAACACACAGCCTTCCCCATTTAGACCACTCTGAAGCATACACCTCCTTCTTTTATTCCTCTAAAGAGAGAACATGAAGCTTAGACCCATTCAAACATGTCCTGTCACATTTCTGAAACAAATGAATTTTGAATGAAATCTCAAAGAAAGTTTGATCTTAATCTTTGATAGTTAAGTTGCAAAAGTTATTATAGATGATATAAGTCTTTGTGTTTTTGTCTAAATTTGTTCTGTCGAGTGGAGTCACACTTTCAGCTACTGTATCTGTACAGTTTATTTGACAAAATATACTGTGAAACTTTATTTTGGGGTCTTTTAACAAGTTGTTTCTTAGCATGCGTATTGTATTAGTCATTTATTAGTACTAATTGAGCAAATGTTCATTCCTTATTCTACATCCCTAAGACTACCCAATACCTAAACTTAACAACTACCTACTAACTATTAATAATATAAATATTATATTATGTGTTTTTACATTTGCCCATATTTAAAAAGTAACGCAAAAGTAACGTAACACATTACTTTCCAGAAAAAGTAACTAAGTAAAGTAATTACTTACTTTTTTAGGGAGTAACACAATATTGTAATGCATTACTTTTAAAAGTAACTTTCCCCAAAAACTGATCACGACTAATTTGTACACACTGTATTTTACCAGGTGGTACAACCTTATTTGACAGTTTTGTAGCTGTAACTCATAAAATACATATGATTTAGCCGGAACTTCACTCTCTTGCAAACGTGCATTGTACCCCTGGCCTCATTTTATTCAACAATGGCCATCAGTAGTCTTTACATTACCCAAGACTGCAATTACAGTTTACCACTCCTGTCAATGAATGAATCAATAACTTAAGAATAAAATATTTTCGACTCTTACAGACCAAAATCACACCAGCTTTATCTAACTTAGTCTAACAAATGAGCCAGGACTGCTTAGAAAACGAAGTGCATGGCACCCCCGGAGGGATCTGTCTATTTTCCCTATGCAGTCTTTATTTTCCACATTTATCTTCCTCCTGTTCTCCTTCCCTCTCACTCATCGAGGTGGGCTGATTCCTTTCCATCTGCATACGCAGTACAAATGCTGCCGCAGCCCACAGAGGTCGATTAATATTAATGGCAGGCCCTCGTGAGGTGTCGGGGTCTAATTAGGAGGATCTTGTTACTGTAACGTGCTCACTGGCCTGCTGGGATGTGAGAGGGGACAGGACACCCACCCACCTCTGCGCCAGCCCCCGCAGCACTGCGCGTTTAGCAGGGCTCTGCATGTTCCAGATCATTAATGCAAAAAGCGGTCCGCACACGCTCTGTGCTGTATCAACTCTGCGGAACTTTCCCGCTGTTCTGCTAATTAGACATTCTGCTTCATAGTCGACTCTAGCGCCCTCTACACGGCTGAGAAATCCTGGTTTCCTCTGCTACTCTGTGACACAACTTGATCTCAAACTTACGGGGCCTCCTCAGAAGAGGAGAAGTTTTATTTGAACGCCTCCACATTGCCGCTCTTCTGCATGAACTTTGTGATTACAGAGCTGCAGCGACCTCCTACCGCCTGAGCAAAGCTCCAGGCTCCTGCTGCTAGGAGGGGGTATCTCTCGGCTCCACGCATCGTCCCCTGCCTTGCTAACTCCGGTGGGAATTTTCTTCATGTCCTTGGTCTCTGATGATATTCCCCACGGTATCCTCCTCTCAGCACCTGCCTTGTCTCTACCTCTCTTCCCTGTTCCTTGTTGTGCATATGCAAAGAGAGGCAGGCGCTCCCCTCAAATGAGCAGGGTCCCTGACAGCCTCATCAATGGCGTTGACAGAATAAGGACGAGGGGATGATGATCTGAGGATAGCTTGGTGTTGAGGTGCAGCCTCCCCATGGATTCATCAAGCCACCTGACACGCCTTAGCTGTGGCGCCAATTGTGGGAGTTATCCCGGGAGAGCTTTAGCCCTTTATCTGAGTGTCTCCATACCTTCCTAAGTGAATTTACATTTCAAAACGGCAGATTTTCAATCACGCAGGATCAGTACAGGGTCCCCCTTTATTATTAAGTTTACCATCAGTTAAAGGAGAGACTTACTTGAGAGAACAGCCTGATCTCATGTTTAAACGTAGGTATTAATACGTTACATTTACAAACATAAAATGTTTTTACTGTTGCTAAAACTTACAATTTAGACATATTTTAATGTTTAAAATGTACAAATGGCTATGTATTTTTTGTTACACAAAAAAGTTGTATCATAACATATTTGTATCAGTGCATTTTTATCGTTTTGTCAATAAGCAATCTAGATTTTTAGATCCCTTAACCTACCCCAAACCTAAACCTACCCATTTTGAATGAATATGCATTGCTATGATTTCATCAATAAGAGATTTTTATGGAATAAAATGGAATTTTATTTAGGAATAAAAAAGGATATAAAATGCAACTGACAGAAAATACGCAGGAAAATAGAAATTTTCATCTCTGTACAGAGTAAGAAAAACATGACAGACAGATACTGTAAATGCAATGACAATCATTTATTTGTTGCACGAATGTCAAAAGCAGTAGCAAAACTAACCCAAATGACAATGTTTTGCAGCCACACTCCTCTCTGGCGGAGTACAGTAGGCTTGTGTAAGGTGCAGAGCAGAATTTATGTTGTTATTGCTGAAAATATTATCCAGATTATCTTCCCGATCCTCTCTCAGTGAACTCGCATCATTCAAATACACATCACCAGAAACACGGCATGTCGCAATCTGTGACGAATGCATGTAAGAGCCAAAGAACGCTCGGTTATTCTGCCGTAAAACCTCATTTGAAGCAGAAAATTTGAATTTGTAACAAGCGAATCAGTCCGAAAGAATAGGAAAGAAATAGTTTAATTTTGCAATTGTATCCACAACATGTCAGATAAAACCCCTTTTGTGGTCTATGGCACGTAGACATTAAATGACAAGTAACTTGCAGAAATGTTATTTATTTTAAGTGTTTAAAATGAAGTTTTACAATTAATTCTGCGATTTCTGTATTCATCAGGATTCATTTTTAGGTGAAGTACGTCAATTTTGTACATTAAAAAGCTGAAAATATGTTAGAATTTGTATGTTTAGTTGCTGAAAATATGTCAGTAAATGTACGTTTTAAGTAAAACAACATTTTACGTAAAAGGCATGTTGGACAGAATGGACGTGAAGTTTAACGATAGAAGGGTTTTGCTCTTTGATGACTGAGCTGCATTTCCTCTTTCAAATGATCAAGTCAAATGGTCAAAAATCTCTGCTGTGGTACTGAAGGGCTAATGAGGGGTTTTATCTTCAAACTCCCAAAACATTACAAAAAATATGTTACTGTGTATAAGAAGCCTAGGGAATGCTAACAACATTTCCCAAACTGTCGGCAGTGTCTTTTTGCACACTATGTTTCGATGTATGTCTCAGTATAACAGACAGCCTGTGGGGTGGTGAGAGTTCCCACAGCGACAGCGGCTTTTATCTGATCATCCCTGCAACCCCTCGATGAGATTATCAGCTCGGCCATTCATCACTCATGATCTGGCGATCAGCTGATCCTTATCCTCCTCCATCCGTGCTCTGACGGAGGTAAGGCTACATGCTCTCAGTTAAGTGCTCAGTCATCTTTACACTATGTGCTATTTAAACATTACAGAAAGCAAAAGACAGCACAATCATTAGGTTAAATATTAGCACAGGTGCCAGAACAGGTGTGTCTGAAGTCACTCCTATGGGATCTCTATGTATGTATAAATATTTATATGAACACCTGAGTATGAACTTCTAGTGGTGGGGTAAAAACTGTAAAAATGTAGCATGTCAAGCAACAAATTCAGTGTGAAATGCAAATGTACCTTGTCTTATTTTTTAAATGCAGTTTTATTGTGAATGATTAATCAAGCCATATGTTTCTTTTTTTATTGTTTTTCATCGAAAGGCTATATCTCTATCTTCCTATGAGATGACTAACTTCACTCTGGTCGTGTAAATATAGTCCACCCAGTCCACTAGAATATTAGTCATATAACTCATAATTACAACTCGTAAGCTGGGAATCCTCTGATAGTTGCACCATGTAACCACAGATTAATTTCGGTGCTACTTAGGCATTGATAGTGTTGAGATGGAAATATATAATTTGTTGCTATTTCAAAATTGTGGTAATTATGACTTATCGTGAACACTGCTTAAGCAACTACACAAGTATATGTCAAGTACAAGTCTAACAATTCCCTAATACTATTACTAATTAGAATTAGTTGGCATGTAGTTGTCAAGTTACTTCGGTCACACTTCATTTGGTAAAAGTTTAGAATAGGGAACACTTAGTAACTATTAAATTGTCCCTCAAAAAAAAAAAATCGTAATTTGCTGCTTATTTATAAGGTAGCTGTTAAGTTCAGGTATTAGGGATGTAGAATATGGCAATGCTTAATATGTGCTTTATAAGTACTAAGAAAAACATGTTAATAATAGTCATGCACTTAAGCAACTGGTTGAGGAAAGAAAACATCTTTTAATGGAAATTAATCTTTTACACCAACAAAAGACAGAACTTGTGTCACTCAAGTGTCACTCAAGCAGAGCAAATTTGCATCTATTAATACTAACGCTAGACTGAACAAACCCACCAAACACAATACATTAAAGCTACCATATGTGAACTATTTGGAGTGACAGTAACAGTTGACTCAAGTGGTGTGCACTAAGAGAAAAACCAGCGAGAAAAAACAACGACTCTGCACAGCTGGAGACGCGTCAAGCATCATTTGCTTTTTCACATGATTAATTTGATTTTAATATCTCAAATCGAGGGCTGATTAATTTTGATCATATGTTAAAAACGATACACACTCCATTAATTAAAAGTTTTCTTTGAGTTGTTGGTGCGAAGTTTCGCCTTGTGGATCAATGTCGACCATGTGAGTTCATTTGTACTGCATGCACAGTCATGCTCAGTGCTGTTTTGAGGCTTCAGGCTGAGAATGTCACTCAGTTTTGCTAAGGGGACCCCGATGTAGGAGCGAAAGCTAACCTGAGGTGCTCTCTGACATTCCCTCCTACTTTAAGGCCTAAATCCAAATTCAAAAGCTCAAGGAAAGTGGAGCGCTGTCAACACTGTAGGTAATCCTTCACTGAAGCTCTCGGTTTTGTCTTGTTTATGATGTTCTATTGGGGCATGACAGAGTAACTTTAGAAGATACAGTATATAACAGGAATGCACTCATCCTTATTGCGCTCAGAAAGAACAGGGCGGGCTTTAGGGCAGGTTGTTCTTGGAGCCTGAGGCCTGAAGTTTGGGAACGACAAAGTCAGTTAAGAGGTCAGAAAGCAAAGAATTAGCACATTATTAGCAAATTGTCTGATTTTTAAATTAATTAATCAATTTTTTATCATGCATACTTACTAGGTTCTGATTGGATGTAATGATTGGAAGCTCAAATCAGGTGCATTTCTTAATAGCATCATTAGCCATTATCAATTACTGTATGGTCGCAAGTTCCATTGTTATCAACCTTTTTTTTTCTAGTAGTTTAGGGTACCTGCTGCTGAATTAAACATCTGGGATAGTAAAGGGGGAAAAAAAAGAAGAAAAAAATCATAGTTTTAATTAGATTGCAAACTAGTTAATCAGCAGAAGTTATTACTTCAGAACTTTATATTGTTAAACCAATGTGGTTCAAACTATGGATGTGCTACATAGCTATTCCAGTTTCAGCAAACAGACTAGTGCATTTGTCCATCATACTGGTTTAGTAGCAAGTTGTATGAGAAATGCAACCCCAGGAAGTCTTCTGGGAACAACATCATGTTTGTGATGAAGGGAGCACCACTAAGGCCTTTTGTGCTAAAATCTGCTGGGTGTACTGTATCTTTGTACCATACTAAAAAATAAGTACACTTTTGCATACATTTAAAAACAGATAATAATAATATTATATATATAATATTATATGTTAAATTAATGTGCTTCAATTTGAACTAAAAGTTTTACTTTACTTCCTATTAACATTTAAATGTCTCATATTTACATATTTGTAATGAAGGAAGTTGCAATTTAGTACATTTAAAGTATGTCCAAATTAATATTGAGAAACACACAACAGATAAATGACAATCTTGTATTTGACACATGCTTTAGTATAGTCAATATAAGTGTACTTCCTTAAATTACAGAAAAAGACAGCAAAAACATGACTATTTAAAATGTATTTTAAAATAAAAATTATACAAAGTGCACTTCTTTGAACTGTGTTAAACAATCATGTAAGTGGATTAATTGGCTTTTTATTTCATTATAACTATATAATTTTTTTAAGTACAACTTTTTTTTTTCTTGTTACAAAACAATAATTATGCATAATTACAGTACATGCGAGTAACTCTAATCCTAACCTATAACAGTAGTTAGGATACCTTATAATAAAGTGTAACCTTTTTCTTTTTTAAATAAACTTTCAAGAATTTGAAGCAAGTGCACTTTCAATAAAGTTAAGCACACTTTCTTTTCACAAGGGTATAGTCTAGAGAAGTATTGGTAGTTTATGGGATGCAGATTGCTGCGTAAATCATAGCAATCTGACGAAGGTAATCATTACTGGCAATGCATTTCTTTTGCAAGCCTTAAAAAAGCTTTGTCCTATAAACCTGATACATAGGCCTACATGGAATCTCATGTGCTTGTGGTGTAAACTGGAATTCTGCTGAACACACAGTTCGGTTATTAACGAGAGTGACAACTGCATTCTATTTTCAGTAAACCTGGGCTGTGTTAAAGCGACTGCACTGGACAACTAGTTGTCTGTCACATCAAGCAATGCGAGACGACTCTGCCCTGCACACTCGAGTGTCTCATGTGTGCTGTATTTGTCCTCCTGTGGGTTTCTAGTTCCTCACAAAGATGCAGATATAAGCTGTGTGCCACTGCTCCCATCAGATTTGTTGTCTGTGTGTGACCCAAATGCTCAGTTATAAAAAAAAAGAAAAAAAAAAGCTATCAAATTCTGTTAATTAAGATTTGTTGGATGAAATCACACTTAGATGTATCTCTTTTTATTAAGTCACAATTGTGTCGGCTGTGATATTTTTTAGTCTTATGGACTACACCGACTTTGATATTTACTTTAGTCATTGTCACACATGGTTTGTAGTTTCATTAGTTGTATTCTGTGTCAGTTTATTTCAATGCTGTCTCTGTCACAGTGTCTGGTTTAGGCAGACCACAGGATGAAGATGAAGAATACACAGGAAATTTAAAACTTAGCATAGCTTTAACGACAGCCAACCATGAGACCTGAAAACACAAGACTGATGAATACAGAAGCAAACTAGGATAATGAACGTCACACAGCTGGACAGAATAACAAAATTATGTCAATTATCATGACAACTAAGGACAGAGGGGGACTAGAATAAAGGAGACTGAATAGAGACAAAATAAAGTCCTTGAGAGTAAAAATTAAGATTAAAATAACTGATAAAGTGCCATGTGGAGCCTATTATTGTTTCTGTGCTGGATAATTATTAAAAAGAGAAGCTTCATTGTCGCACAACTTGTCTTTTGTTGGGAAAGAAAGCATACATATTACTATAATATTAGCCATTTATTAGTACTAATTAAACCAACACATTCTCACTCCCAAGTCGTCACATTTTGACGCTTCGGGAAGACCCCTTTGCGTCACTTTTTGACTCAAAAAGTCCTCAGTTGTTTTACATACAAAACCCTTAGCATCAATATGGCGATAATGTTTTATAATTTTATCAGCATAATTAAAACATATATTGGGTAAAAACAATTATTTGATTTATTGCATGCTTTTTCCATATTAACAGTAAAAACAGTTTTATTTAAAT
>JAUCMS010000045.1:2650719-2673012 GCA_032357445.1 Enteromius radiatus
GTCAAAATGCGACGCAAAGGGGTCTTCCCGAAGCGTCAAAATGTGACGACTTGGGAGTGAGAATGTGTTGATTACACACATATTAATGCTTTACGACTTTATTCTACATCCCTAATCCTACCCAATACCTAAACGTAACAACTACTTTACTAATTATTAATAAGCAGGAAATTAGAAAATTATTGAATGGAAAAGTCATATAATAGTGAATAAGTGTTTTAGATTTTATAAAGAATCCAACATGTCCTCCAACTAATACACTCGTATAGGTCGTTTGTACATAGCGGCGAAATACGACCCATCAGAGTGTATACTAAAATTGCGCCTCTATCATCAACAGGACATTTGCATGTTAATGTTTTGTACTATTTCATCTCTCATGTAGCACGTAGCTGTGTTGTGGAGCGATGCGTTATAAGACGCAACGTGATCATGCAATTGTGGGTTCGAACCCAGAGAACGCATGTGCTAGTGAAACCCTATAAACCTTTTTGTAACGGGTAGGTTTAGGGGTGGGTTAGGTGTGGTCATTCGTACAAATTACACCTACTAAAATATGAGATTGGTGTAAAACTCTACACACTGCATTTAAACTAAAAACTCATTTTGATTGGTAATGACAGTCATACGACAGATGCAATACGACATTGTCATTATTTTTACGCCCCCTAGAGGCCACGTACTCTTAAAATGTAAATATAGGTCATAATAAGGTATTGCACAAATAACCTATAGGGTCGTTTTTTGTTAGAGGACAAGAATCATGTGACACTGAAGACCAGAGTAATGTCTATAAATTAATAAATCACATATATATGAATGTAGTTTTAAATTATATTATAAAACGAAAGAATATTACAATAACTTCATTTTATTACTGTTTTTAGAGTCATTTTGGTCCGACTTTGTATTAAGTGGCCTTAACTATGTTACATCAAAAGAAACAGTAAGTACAATGTATGTATTGTGTTCATATTGTAATGCAAAACACTTCTGCTGCGATTGAGGTGGGATATGGGTAAGGTTAGGGACAGGTTTGGTGGTTTGGGTAGGTTTATGGGTGGTTTAAGTTTTAAGGGATGGGTCAATAGTAAATAGTAAATTACTAAATGTAATTACAGAAATTAATTAGCCTACAGATATAATTACATGCAGGCATTTAAAAAATATATATATATATATAAATATATATAATCAGAGGTGTGGAAGTACAAATACTTTGTTACCTTAATTAAGTAGAAATTTTGGGTATCTATACTTTACTGGAGTAATTATTTTTCAGCCAACTTTTTACTTCTACTTCTTACATTTTCACCCAATTATCTGTACTTTCACACACTCCAGCGAGGGCCATACAGCGTCCGTGTTCCTGGTGTTGCTCAAGTCAATGCACTGTTTCTCTTTATAGTTCAAAAGCGCGTTAAATCATATTCATATTATTGTATCTAAAATTATATGGTAAGAAAAAGATGAGTTACCTCTCAAACATACATATCTTAATTTGATGTTGCTTACTTGAACTTTGAACTTTACTTGGCCTAATTTTGTTCTGAAGATGAAAGTTGTCCCATTAGTAATGTATAACTGCACTCAGCGCTAGCAGGATTGATGGACTTTATTATAAATGTGGAAACACAGCTTACAACTCGTTCAAGAATAAGACCTTATTCAAAACTATTCTAAATATTTATTTCATTTGTGTGCATTCACAATAAAAAAACAAATTGGAGGCCACTTTATCAAAAGCGCATCACAAAAATTAACTGAAATTCTGCATAGGATAGGCTGCTACTTTGTTATAATTTTGTTAATTTATTATTTTGTTAGAAAAATATATTTGGCATATGGGCCTATTTATTTTATATATAGCTTTGTTAAGTTTTTCTCTGTTCGCACAAAATGTGATGTGAATCGTTCTGCTGCTTTTGCTTGTATAACATAAATACTTGGAAACAATTTAGGTATTTTTTAATGTGTCAATCAATTTGAATGTAATTTCATTGTAATTTCATATTACCCTGTTGGTAAAAAATGGCTTAACAAAACGTTCACTTTTTTGCGATACAACAAAACTTATGCAACAGTTGACGTTGTGACGCATACCATTTTATCAGTAGGCTATGCTAACTTTCTAACTCTTTGTAAGCTTTTGTGCTTAATGGCATTTTGTCCCTTACATTACTTTTTACTTTTATACTTTAAGTAGTTTTGAAATCAGTACTTTCACACTTTTACTTGAGCAAAAAACTGGACATGATACTTCAACTTCTACAGAAGTCCTTTGAAATCCTAGTATCTATACTTCTACTTGAGTAATGAATGTGAATACTTTTGACACCAGTGTATATAAGTAAAAACATGCATGTACACAATAAGTGCATTGTACCAAATGATTAATTTAAATGTAATTACATAGTAGTTAAGGTCACTTAATATAAAGTAATATTGACAATACTTTTGGATCAAATAAAGGCAGCCTTGGTGAGCAAAAGAGACTTCTTCAAAGAACCACTTTTTTTTTTCAAAGAGTACAGCTTGACTCTAGTTTAACTACTTGAATAATGAGCAGCATTCCACATTAAATAGCTTGTATACAGTAGGTTGAATGAATTTTGTGTAACTTTCTGAAAAGCTTTGTGGACCTATAGACTCATTGCATCGCTACAGTTTTTTACTTTAATTACCGCTGACCTTGTGGTATCTCTGACAAGAACTTCAAGCATATACGATTAAGGCAGCTTTGGATAGAAATACAAAAAGTCCTCAAGGTCAAGTGGAATGCAACATTGCTAAAAAGCAGCTTTGTTTTCTTGGCATCTTCGGCAGATGGGTTGATTTCCTACATCATTAATTGCTGAATAGATTGCCTGTTGAATTCTTAATATGCTGCCAGTGTGTGTTTGTCGTTACAAGGTTGGCAGAGAGCAAACTGGTCAGCCTTCAGTCAGTCGGCCTTGGTTTACCATCAGTGAAGCAAAAGACAAAGCTTTTTCAATGCTTGTTTTCAACACCTGGCAGCCCTTTTGGTCCTTTTAAACAGCCTTCGTAATTGTAGAGATTGTAATGAATGAAGTGGCATGCCCATGTATTGGTCTTTGAAAATGTTTTGTCCATCCAACAAGCACCGTTTAACCAAAGACCCTGATTTGAGTTTACCTGTAGGAGTCGAGCATTTTAGAATCCATTTTAATGCATAAGTAGGGGGCTTTTGGTTTAATTCATATTCAGTGACTTTGCATGTTTTAAGCTCTATGCAAATATTATTGGATTTTCAAAGGATTTGATGGATTTTCTCTGGATTTCCTCACACAAATGTTGGCAAAAATAGAGTGAAATATCTGCCTCTTTGTGAGGAAGATTTGCATGCATGAAATATTTTAATGAAAGCTTCCCCCAGTCCTCACAGGAGAATAGGATTTGATTTCAAAATATCATCATTTTGGGGGGCTGGGCGTCATATACAGAGGGGCCTGTGTGCCACCATACTTTCAAAACACATTAAACACTAACCTTTAGCACCTTTAGCACATTTTTCTCTTATTTACACAGAATAGAGGCCCATAGCAAACGCTTAAAACGCAGCGCAAAATAATTAGTATCACAATGTAACTTTAATGCCTTTAATAACGGACATTCAATAATATTCATAATAACAGCTTTGTCTAAACATGGTAAACACATTTATTAAACATCAATGCATGCTTAAATTTTGTTCTAAACACCAAACATCACTTTTTATTTACTAGTTATTATTTTATACTTTCAGGTGTAAAGGGGCAGACGGCCCAGAGTGCCATTTTAATAATCATATCTATAGTTGTAATTAATGGATTATTATTTCATTATTCATACATTTATGAATTAGGATCCTGTCATTTGATTTGTGTTATTTTTATTCTGTTAAATAGTAAAAATGCATACATTTACACTGAGTACTTGATATGGTATTGCTGTATACAATAATGGCACCTGAAACAGATGACATCTGGGATACTTTGCACACACAAAAAAATAAACATCTTTAATTACCTTGTATAATAGATAGTATGAACCGGTGATGCAGTGAAGAAAGACAGAAATGGTAGCGATTCATCTGCACAAGCACAGCTCTGATTTACTCTGGTGATTTCTGCATGATTGCGAGACATCACCTCTCATTTAGGGTTACATCCATATGCATTCCATGTACAGACACAATAACAACAAAAGCAAGTCCTCCAAGAAAAAAAAAAAAAAAAAGGCAGTTTACATGTTTTTTCTGATTTTTTCAGATAGGCCTATATGAGCCATGGTGACAACTAGACTGCTTTCTTTCTGTCAGAATAAGACACAGTAGAGCCAATGCAAAGACTGTCAGACAGGGATGTATTTGACATTTTGCTGTATATATTTTCTTAAGTCAAGAAGTAGTAAAAGCTGAAAGTTTCATCCTTGCAGGATGAGGGCCAAGGTTCCCCACCCCTGCCATAAAGGGTTACCCAAGTTGGTTATCTATTATTTTATTTATTTATTTATTTGCATAAAATCATAGATAAAAAAAAATACTTTTTGACAAACTTCTAGTTATGCAACTGGCCATGCCTTCACACTGAAAGACGGGAATAGCTTCTACTGGACAGTGACAGTTTCATCTACATTGTAATGTTATACGTTGGGGCTGTAGAGATATGTGTTGTGAGGACAGACACTTCGTGTGAGATAGAGACATTGCACATGAACATAAGAGCCAGACTACCTGCAGTCTCCCGAACACAAGGCATTCTTTGGGTTCACCTGTCTGTGGTAAAGACTGTTAGACAGGACTAACACACTTTCATTTCAGCCCTCACACTGCAATAAACAGTCAAGTACCAGAAGTCGAAAAGTTGATCTAATGAAGAACATAGAGTTGGGAAGAGTTTAGAAAGAAGATCTCATCTAAATCATGCTGAAATCGCCAAGTGGAGACTTACACAGTGACAGAGAGAGAGAGAGAAATCTAGGACCAGTATTGTATTACTGAATCATGTAAAAGGATTACAAGAAGAACGGTGAAAGTGGAAAAGCATAATTTAAAATAAGAAATAATATAAATGAATATGCTGCAGTATTGGTTTAACTTTATTTTCAAATGTAATTACAATGTAATACCAACAAAAACGTTTAATACATATTTGGTTAATTTGAATTAATTACATTATGCACAGTTTTATTGTTATTGTAATTATGACAACATAAAACATGCAAAACAAGTACTGTTATTTACAGCAATTGTGTTTTGAAAACAGCTGGCACAAAAAAAAAGGTATTAAATAAACCAAAAACTTCATATTTGTGACCCTAGACAAAACCAGCCATAAATAGCTCTGTTTTTGTATGGGTCAAAATTGCTGATTTTTCTTTCATGCCAAAAATCATTTGGATATGTAAAGATCATGTTCCATATATTTTGTGTATTTCCTACTATAAATATATCTAAACAAAATGTTTGATTAGTAATATGTATTGCTAAGAACTGAATTTGGACAACTTTAAAGGCAATTTACTTTATTTTATTTATTTATTTATTTGCTCAGATTCCAACTTTTTAAATAGTCTGACCCTTATGACCACCTTATGATCGTACTGACCACCTTATATTTGGTATGTACTGGTATATATTTGTTATATAAGTGTTTTCTTTAAAAGTACATAACCACAGTATTTATACTTTTCACCTGCAATTGACTTACATACAGTACTGTAGTTGTCTCTGCATTCTAGGCTGGGGTAAAAGACTACTAACAATAAAAAATTACACCTTTAAGCCTTGTACTCTTGTAATCTAATAAAAGAATATTATCATTCCAACAAAGTTGCAACGTAACATTATTAAAGGCCATCTGAATCCATCTTGAAGTTGTGCAGAATCTTTCTCTGTAAAGAGCTCTCTGCCTCTGTGAATAGAAAAGTCATTGTGTTGAGTTGAAGTGTGTTTACCCTCTTCTAAAGAGAGCATCTCAAACTGCCTGAGTTGTGTTTTCATGTCTCCAGGAGTGGAGGTGAACTGTGAGAATAATGTGCTCAGTCGTGAGAAGCACAGGTTGTTAAAGTAAGATGATGGTTTGGATGAGGTGTGAGTGCCATATGGTGAAAACAGCGAGAAGAATGCTAAGGAAATATTCTTGCAGCTTGTGAAGAATTGCAATTTCAGAATAGTAGTTACACAATCACCGAGGGTCACTACAGCAAGCATATCTTCTAACACCACACCGTACAGTTTAGTAGAATGCAACAGTTTAGTCTGTTTTTGCTTCTCACAAAGAGAACTTTGTAGGACAAGACTTACACAAATAAGTCAAAAATAAAAGAACACGAATACAGTAAATGGCAAGGTAAATATTTCGAGATACAGCTTCACCAGAATATGAAACATTTCTATTTTTTTGCCTTTTTGTCTTATTTTAGCGACTGTTTTTGTAGTAATATGCATTATGTATACAGTGGACAATCTTTTACTGTTTCCCACAATGCAATGCTATATGCTCAATAATTTCAGTCTGAAGCAAACTCAACCAGTATTTTTTGTTGTTGTTGTTATTATTTATTATTCAAACCGACAAATATAAAAGCATTTTTCAAAATTAGATTAAATTTTGTGAAATGTAAAATTTGAAACAATTACATTTGCATAAAGGCAAAGGCATAAGCAGTGTGCCATACACTAATATTAATTTTAAACCTATCTATTTATCTATCTTTCTATCTTATGTAAGTAATAAGGTACGAGAGGCTGCTATATTGCTTTTAGAATACAATTACCCCACAATAAAAAAATAAAAAAAATTAAAACCAAAAATATATGTATTGAAATGTTACTTTTTTTAAGCAAGTTTGTTAAATGCAGTCCTTCTGCTAAAAAATAATAATCCCTGACAGCAACAGTAAACGGCAAGGGAATGTACCAAATATGCCTTTCATCTAATGGACTGGAGTTTATATAAAAATAGCAGAGAATAGCTTCTCATCCCCTGCAGCATTTATTTTTTGACACCACGTATGATATTTTCTCACACATGTGTTCCATCTTTTAGTGGCACAGTGCGAGATTGCAGTGTAAACTGATGGACATATAGACATACAAAACCATACCTGAAACAGAAAAATAATGGATATAGTAATATCCCTTCCATACGCTGGAAACTGCAGGCTTTCACAAAGACGTGCACACACATGCATGAGAAGCTTTTATTAGACGTGGAAGGGCATGGTCTCAAAATTGCAGATGAAAGATGCAACATAAAGCCAGCAGGGGTCACTCATATTTTGCCGAAATACATAAAACGGTTTTAAGCTGTATTATTGGTTGTTTATGTTGATATAGGGTGATTGTTAGCACCATGTCTCGACGCGACGCAACAAAATACAATACGAGGCACAACAAATTCCCGACAGAAAGCTAGTGCTGCGTTCACAACGTATTAACACAAGTTTCAAATGATTTTCAATGGTCGCTTTGTTGTGTTCAGTTTGTTGCGGTGCTTCGTGACAACTGTTGTGTTCGGTGTAGACACAGTGTAAGGGTGCTGTTCAATAAAACACAGAACCGTTGGGTCATAGCCGTGCTGTATTGTGAATAAAACACAGCTGCTGACCAATCAGAATCCAGAAATGGAACTGTTTTATAATAATTCATAATAAATACTACTGTATATACTATTTTTTTTTTTTTTACAAATGTACAGCATATACTATGCAGTATGTGGTTTGTTAATATTAATTTAACCAAATTTTAATTACATACTGCATACTACTTAATGTAATATTAAGAAATACACAGTGTATACTAAGCAATATGCAGTACACCAGTATTCATATTCTGACCCTTCTTTTTTTTCAGAATGGAATACTTATTGTTGTTAAAAAAGCAGTATGCAGTGTAATACCCAGATTATCTATATTTGCCAGAATTTGTGACATACAGAGTGCACACTACATGAAACATTAAATCCCCAAATTCAGTGTGTTCATTTCAAACTGACCTTTCATATCCAGTCTGACAAATGAAATAAAAGCAATAACAGCATTTCTTTTACATAACTTGATCAGACAGTCAAAAGATATTTTTTTTTAACCAATATTTCCATAAAAATTGATTGAATTAAAAAATAATATCCAATTTGACCAAATTGCCAGACTGATAGCGGGAGGTTGTGTGACAGCAACGTAGCATACTTCTGTTTCAAAGGATTATCATTTAATGAATCACGTACTACTTTTCTTTTTTAGTAGACAGTATGACAGACAATTGTATGTACTATGCAGATATTTTTTTTTAGTCCAAACAATCATTTCTTTCTTTCTTTCTTTCTGTCTGTCTGTCTTTCTTTCTTTCAGTCTCATAGTTTGCTAAGTGTCTTTTTTCCCTCTTCCTTTGTGCTGTCAGTCTGTCTTTGAATCAAAAGTCTTCACTCCGGCTGTGGTTATTTACAACTGGCAAATCTGCATTTCTCATATAGATCTGTCTGCCACTGATTTTAATATCAGTGATGTTTCCCACGACACCTTTTGTTTTATTATGCATTATGAATTTCTCCTTCTCGCCCTTCATCTTCTCAAATCCCTATCCCCACGCCGAGGATTATGAGGCCAACTATTTTATCAGGAGGGGCGAGATTTATCATTTCAATCTCATTTCAATAAATAAAATAATCTCTCTTCTCTTAGAAGTGACAGCAGCTAATGCTATTTTGTCATCATTAGACTGAAACTTTGCAGACAGAGGCTGAGCGGTTTTTAGAGCCGAGGCATAACTTTGATCTCGGCGACCATCGTGCACATGTGCTGGGCTAACGCCGTTAAAAATGCATTGCAAACAAATTCACTTCGCAAAGCGCATCAGACTTTTGTACATTTAGGTGATTCTAATGGTCCGTGGCAAATCACCACAATAAAAGGTGATATGATGACCTTGTTTCAATGCTTGTTCCCTTAATGGTCTTCCATGCATGTGCATGTATTCTGTTATCTCCCTGTCGGAGCGGCTTCACAAAAACGAAGCTGTCAAATCCACTGCTCGCGAACGCATTGAGAAACAAGGCCGACCATCAAAACGCCATTTTTTATTTTAATTGCTATCTCTTTTCCTCCCATTTCTTCGTTTCTCACCCCCAGAGCAAATCAAGGAAAAACGGGGGGAAAGCTGACAGGAAAACAATTGCGTTTCAAATTGAAGTCCCAGCAGAGTATGTTCAGTTCCTTAACCTGACATCCGTTTTTTCCCACACACATCCTGTAAAAAAAGAAAGACAGATAGTGAGAGAGAGAGTAAGAGCTACAAAAAAAAAGAAAGAAAGAAAAAACGACAAAAAAAAAAGACAGACGTCTCTAAGAAATAGGGACCGTCCTTTTGAATATGTGTTTTCTGTTTATCATTAGCTGACTGGGTGCTTCATCATTCTGTGAAAATCCCTATCTGCTGAACATAAGGCTGCGAGACAGCAGGGAATCAATCTTTTGTGCTTGGGCAGATAAACACAGGACGCAATCAGGGGGGAGACGGAGGCATGAAGCCGGGCGCAGGACTCACGCCGCTGGTGATGGATGGAGGAAGTAAAAGTGTCAGGATGGCATTATGCAAATAGGGGAGGCATCCGAGCATCGCCCTGGTGATTATGGGAGATGGGGAGAGCAGCCCGTGGTCCCCCTGGCATAGCTACTGCCCGCGCTTGCTTCCTCGCTTTCTTTTTCCCTCCTTTACTCATTAGCTGTGCTTTTATTGCTCTTTTTAACGGGCTCTGTCATTGTTTGTCAGTAAGAGCCACCACGGGATCACCAAACATGTGGATTATTGGCTTACGGCCGAGTGGGTCTCACCAAGCACTTGAAGTTGACACCAGCACTTTGTGTCTCAGGTAGGTCAGAGTTCAGGTTGCCATTAAGACACCATTATTATGTGGACAAAAGCATAGATAAATGCCCAGCTTCACAGACAGGGTTTAGGTTAAGCCATTAGGCCATAGCCCAATTGCATTCAAATAGTGTTTAAAAATATGCCTTAGATAAAAAAAAAAAAATGACTGGTGTGCATCTTGAGGCAAAAGAATGAATCAGACATATTTTGAGATCACTCAAGTGCAAGTTTCTTTCATGTTTTTTGAGCCTAGATATACGTTTTAATCTCGGACTAGGCTTAAGCCTTGTCTATGAAGCAGGTGGTAAATAATGTTTTAATTATGAATATTTATGTTGGCCTGACATCATAAATGGACATCTGAGGTCAAAATTTTGTAACAGTAACTCATCTTAGAAGTTTCATTCTATGACTACCAAACTTGCTAATATGCTATATCGTTTTAGCTTTCATAAGATTGACTTTGACTGAGGGAGTTCAAACTTTCAAACAATAAAACTTATTCACAACAGATCCTCATCCATCCTCTGTAGAAAAGTTTTGCAACATATTTAAAACATGCTGGAAATGACCTGAAACGTACAAACTTTCTATATAAACATGTTAAAACATGTTAGCAATCTGCTAAAACACATAGATGTATATACTGTACATAGATGCCTCAAACCATCCACCATAAAACTCAAAAGATTATTCCATTTAAACCTTGACCAACAGAGGCTTTGTTAAAAGCAATGTGCTATCAATGTGCTAAAACATGACAAAAACATAAGATGGTAGCAACTTTTAAAAAAAACCTTTATAAAGACAGCATTAAAGTTTTGTTATCTAGTTTGTTACATTAAAGTTGAGAGATTTCAATGAGGGACCTTGCCTTTTGAAAAAAAACAGTATATGCTTGTTTTGAAGCATGGATGCTGGTTTGAGATGGTTTAAGCTGGTCATGTGTTGGTCCTAAACTCTCCCTCCTGCTCAGGACCAGTCTAGAACCAGAACATTACCAGCTAAGGACCAGCTTAAACCTTTTCAAACCAACATATATATACCTTATATATTTAAAATAGACCATGTAAATAATTTTAAATGAACACAAATATAGTATAATTTGTCAACAGGTTAGCATTTGGCATACAGTCAAAAGCAGATCTTATCTCTGTAATACTGCAATGGCAAGACATGGCTGAAAAGCATCTGAAATGGCGCAGCCACAATTTCTCTTCGAAGGGTAATTTCCTGCTGGTGTCATTGTGAGGTGTAGCCTGAGGGAAAGAAGAAATGACACGACTACTTCTCCTGCAGCACAGTTAGTATAAGCATCATACACCCACCACAGCGGAGGATACTGCCATATGGCTTCCTCCGCTCATCTCCTCTCAATTCGTTTTCCCGGGAAAACACTTTGAAGATTGGTTAAATTGGTTTTATGGTTACCTCATTCCTTCAGTGCACAAACTTTCTTTATTTGTGTTTTCAGTTACTTCTTTCTGGCCTAGTACTTACTTACTAGTCAAAGCCAAAAAAGCCCACAGTATTTGCTTTTGGAGTATGCAGCTCATTACCAAATAAAACAGGCTTGACTCTCTGAGGAAGTGTCATTGTCATAGTAACCCATCTGACATGCAGATGTGACTTTTCCAAAAGTCCCACGTATTTAAAAGAGCTAAATAAATCTCTTTTTTTTCTTTGCTAATCGCTTCATAATTCAACAGTGTCAACATATCCAGAATTAAGAGAAGAATCAGATATGAATGTTTAAATGCATACTACCTTTCGAACGAAACAAATTAATACTTTAATTCAGCAAAAATGCTAAATAAAATTAATCAAGATTTTAAATTAAGGTTTCAAAAAAACTTTTACAATGCTACATAAAACTATTTCAAATACATTTTGTACTTTTGAAACTTTTTTAATGTATGACTCACAAACCACCATATTAGATTTCTGAAAGTTCATGTAAAAAACTAAAAACAAATGTAACTAGGAATTTAAATTAAAAACTGTATTAATATATCTCAAGAAAACTGCATATATTTTCACAATATTACAATATAGTAATTTTTTACTCTTTACTCTTTGACACTGCCTTTGCAAACGCTACTAATAATAAAATAAGTATTTGCCATTTCACCATCAGAGAGATCTGAGGGGAAGGACCGGACCTCTCTTCCCGTTCCAGCAGAGTTACTGTAATATCTTGCCCTTTGTGTGCACGTGACAATTTCGACATAATTAACATAGTACAAAGCCCACCCCTCTCAAAAAACGGATCCCATCAGGCGCAATAGTTTTTCCATTAACACAGAACAACCTCTGATACGACCGCCGAGCTGTTTCCAGCCACGAGCCTAAAGCTGCCAATCGCGGTCTCTCCAGCTTTGGCACTCTCCACAACACACAGACAATACTACTCTGTTTCGGCAGATTGGATCCATTTGCATCGGACAACTCCTCTGCATATAGATTGATGGGTTTAATCAGCGAATCAGGGAGAGCGCTCAGACATCAATCATTGTCAGGCCTGTCTTTTATTCGTTGCCTGCGTTTCCTTGCTCCGACTCATCAGCGAGAGCAGGTTCAGGCGGAGGAACCCAACCTGTGATGAGAACAATAGCTCCTCCGGTGCTCCGGGGGGAATTTCTGCGGCCCATGCAGATGAGGAGAGGACAAATCACCAGAGAGGACTCAGCCAGCCATTAAACAAAAGGAGCAAGTCCTGAAACTGGGAAAATCAGAGCGTCGAAGGTGATCCGCATCAGATGTACGGCATATAAAAATTCAGAGAGCTCGGTATTAAAATGATTAATTGGAATCCAATGGCTTTTAATGTGTGTGACAATGACTCCTATCGCATCCGAATTCTCCCACACATTAGGCTATGACACAGTCTTTTGCAATTAAAATTAATTTCTGCTGATTTGCATTGTGTCAAAGAAGAAAAGTGTTAAAGGCTCATTTGAAAGTACCTGTGAGAAAGTGACAAAATCCTTGACTTTCTCACATGCGTTCCAGACATTGTGTTGATTGAGGTCTTGTTTTTTTGGCGGTTTTGCCCTCCCTTGATGCGACATGTATATATAGCAGGTGATAATTGAGTTGTGATGGCATTGTGTTGTGAACCAGGTATCATGATCCAGACCTTCTCTACGGTGTCAAAGAATAAACTTACCTGTCACACTTCCAGTTGGGTGACACCCTCAATGCTTCACATCTCTCTCCAAATGCCAATTAGTACCAGTTCAATTAAGATGCAACAAACGAGTTGAAAGTTATTGCTGAATTCAAATGACGATAAAAATGCCTTTTCTTTGTTAGTGATCTTTGCTGAGGCATTTGAACAAACCCATAACCCTGAGCGTTAGACTTCAGTGTGTAACTAATCTTGCGAGGCTTATTCTATAACAATATCATAAAGAAACATCAGACACTTTTGATTTCAGATAGGAAGCAATCAGCACCCAAAACACTTACAGTATTGCAAGTGAACACAAAAGCATTACAATATGACTTTTCCTCTCATCTCATATTCCTTTTTCCATCACCACATCCATTTAGAGGCTCTGTAGTATCTAATGTAGTATCAAATCTTTTTTTTTTTTACTGAAATTAAAGGTATAGTTCACCCAAACAGTTTCTAAAAATGTACTTACTCTTCAGCCAGCCAAGACGTACATGAGGTTGTTTCTTCATCACAACATATCATCACAGATTTAGTGTTACACCACTTGCTCACCATATCTCCTCTGCAGTGAATAGGTGAAGAGAAAATGAGTTTTCAAGCATCACAATAATCCACAAGTTATCCATGCCCTTCCAGTCCATCAATAAGCATGTTCTGAAGCATAAAAGCTGCATAGTTATAACAACAACAACAAAAAAAAAAACATTAATAACCACCTCTTCTGGTCAAAATACAAGTCTATTATCTATAATAATGCTTTCTCCAGTGAAAATCAGGATCTCTTGTTGTCCTTCCAAATCAAAATCATCAAAATCCACTGACATATGTTTTAGTCCTAATGATGGATTTCTTTCTTCTAAACGTGCAGCTTTTTACTTCACAAGACATTAATTGATGGCCTGGAGTTGTGCAGATTATTTTTTATTTTTTTTTTTATGTTCTTACAAATGGTTTGGACTCTCATTCTGATTGCACCCATTCACTTTTCACCACAGAGGATTCATTGGTGAGCAAGTAAAGCAATGCTAAATTTCTCCACATCTGTTAGGATAAACACATCTACATCTTGGGATTTTTTAACCAATTTTCTTTTCTTTTTTAATGAACTATTCCTTTAACTTTATCCAGAGATAATTCACATTCCCTCCTGAAAATTCTTGTTAATGTTGCATTTGACTAAAATGTATTGACTTTGCTAAGGGGTATAAGAACTACCCCCAAATTAAATTTACTACTTTTTAATATTTTTTTTCCTCACTTTGTTACATTTGTGGTGTTCACAGAAAAAATGACGGACCAGCAAAAATTTCTTGCTATATCATTACCATCGTTACCAATTATTGGATTCTGCCTGTTTACTTTGTTTACTCGTTTGCTTTCACGGGTTTTGTATTTCTTTTTGAAACTGATTGATCATATGCTTCATTGATCTGAGTTTAGCCAAATCTTTCCACATTTTTTTTGTTTGTTTATTTGTTTGTTTTGTTTCATTTAAAAAATGCATAAGCTATCAATGAAGTCCCAAAAGAAATATAAAACCTGTACTGATTAAGAGAAAACAAGTTCACAAGGTCAATTAGGTAAATTATGCATGCAAAGCTATACTGTAGATTTGAAAAGGTGTGGGTGAGTTCACTGAAGTCACACTTTAAGCGGGTGATATTATATATTTTATATAATATAATATATACATTTGCCTGAAAACACAAAAAGAGTTTTTATAAAAACTTCATTAGATTCCCTATTGCACAATAAATTAAATCTACATATTCAGGTAGGACCGATTCTAGTGTTCAGAAAGTAGGTGCATAATACCCCTGGCAAAAATATAAAACATCTTGTCAAAATCTCTTTTTGAAACTAAAACATTAAAATCATCTGTTCTGTATTACAATTATTAGCTCATCCCACCAGGAGCTATCCATGATGCAATAAGCTACTGTACGTACGGTGGTCTCTATTTCTTCACCACATCTCTCGGGATTTGTGTGCTGCTAAGAAACTACTGTATTTTATGATACAGCTAAATTGGCTTTAAAAAAACTTCCTTCTTGAAGTTGCTTTGACAAGAGGAACAGAAGTCAGCTATAAAAAATCCACAAAACTATTACTAAAGGAAGAAACTTTAATACAGAATATCTCTTAATGACAGTGTTCCAATTAGACCCACTGCATTTTTCCTCTTGCCGCAAGTCAAACAGAAAACAAATAAAGCAGACTGATTTAGAAACCATATTAGCCTTGCAGTCCCAGAGCAATTAAATCATTACAGCATTATGGCTTCTGTGAGCACGAGACGGAAAACATTTAGGTGGTCCTGAGTCTAGAGGTGGTCCTAAAGGTCTCTTTTGTTTGTTTGATTTTTTTTTATTCAAATGCATATATTTTATGTATTTGTTCTCAGTGTTGTTCACACCATCATGGTAATAACAAAACGGCTATTGTATAATTGATGCAGGTTCATATGTTAATAATTCTTGCATTTTTTTCATGTTTAAAAATGTAAGCATTCTTAAAAGAAAAAAAAAACATTTACTTGAGATAAGACTACCTAGTTTAACTCTGAAAGATTAATATTTGAACTAAATATATATTTTTTAAATATTTCTTCTTTGTAATAAACCTAAATATTTGAAGAGTTTATTTGCAAAAATAGATTAATCATTTAAATTTAATGATAAAAATAATTTCAGAACTTTTCAAAACATAAAACAATTTCTTCATAGGTTAAAAAACTAAGGATGATAAAATAAATCAAATAAAAAAAAATTCTCATGCAATTTAGCTTCTCAAGTATTTAATCAATCATTTACTATTTTATTTTATTTTATTTTAAACCTGCAAATGAAATTAAAGGCAGATTTAATTTACACAGTGGCACACTATATACAAAATGTAGTGAATTTAATAAACTTTAACAACCATCAAATGCATTGCAAACATTATCTGAATGTATCTCTTTGAATTTTCTGAGGCAAAATGGAGCTGTGGGCCAGTAGGGGGGGACAGTTCTACTTTTGTTGAAAGTCTGGACACAAACTTTCTCACACAAACACACTTATAAATGGTAGACAGAAATTGATCATTTCAGAGCATTCCTGTCCACTCGGGCTTAACATTTTGCACAGGCTAACAATGCATCTGAACAGCCAGCGTTGTAAAATATAACTGTTGAGTCATTAGCACATTTATGCACACATTATGCATATACATACGTGACCTCAGACTGCGCATGTGGGTTCAGCTCTAGGAAGATCTTCTGGGTCCTTCTGTAATTACACAGCGATATGCTATCAAAGCCTGCCAGAGGTGGTGGGTTTACAGATGATGGGGAAATGCACTGAGGATCAGAGTCGGCCTCGGCATGTTTGCTTGGCCGCCGTCCAACCAGAGGACAGGTTTGCTCTTGTGCAAGAGTAGAAAAGACACTCTCTCAAATGAAATCAAAACCAGAAGCGGCTTCATCCAGTTTGTCTTTTTAACTCTCGGTGACTGACCAAGCCGGTTTCATGCTCCAAATGCAGCCCAAACAGTGCAAGTTTTCTCCGTGGTCTGCTGACTATTGTTTTAGTGAAGACACAAACACAGAGACAAAAACGTAGTCATGTTGCTGTTGATGGAAAGTCTGCTTTACTTTTATCTGCTGCCATCAAAGCATTTTTGTTTAGTTTGTTCTCAACTTGTGAGGTTTTTCAATGCAATAGTCCTTCAAATCTGGTGTATTATCTTTGAGGAGACCCAGAAAATGTTGTCTTGGGGCCAGTGATGAGCAGGACCCACATCCATCCTCCCTGAAACTGCCTGCTCATTGGTATGGAAGTCTGTTTTAAATAAAATCTAGTCATAGCAGCAAATTTTTTTTTTTTTACTTTCAATTGCAAAATAAAAAGTCAAACAGTAATTCACATTTGGAGGTACAAAGCCAGACTGTGAGACATAACAATGCATTTATGAGAAAGAGAGACACAACTGTGAAAAATAAAGCTACGTTTTGTCAAATAAATCCATGTAGTGAAATATACCAACCTGATCTCAAGGCAAATTCGTACGAATTTGTATGACCTCACTCGTACAAATTCATACTATTTCCTCTAAATCGTAAGTATTTTACGAGATGCCAATTCGTATGAATTTGTACGAATGACCTAAACATAACCCCGCCCCTAAACCTACCCATTACGTGGTTTTAGAGTGAGGTCGTACAAATTATTACGAATTGGCACAAATTTGGCACCTTGTACGAATATGTACGAATTGCTCGTGAGACTGTATGGGATATACTGTCATTATTATTTTATATTAGAAGGTGGAAACAATCGACTATACATTGGTCTTGACAGAGAAAATTCAACTTAATTTATTTTTGTTCCCCCTGGAAACAAGACAAATTATCCAACCAAGTCTCACGGCAATTCGTACATATTTTACGAGGTGGCTAATTCGTATGACCTCACTGGTACGAATTCATACGTTTTTCTCTAATTCGTATGTATTTTACGAGTTGTCAATTCGTATGAATTTGTACAAATGACCTACACCTAACCCCCTCCCTAAACATACCCATCACTGGGGTTTAGAGAAATCGTACATCGTTCGAATTTGTTTGAATTAGCACAAATTTTCCATCTCGTATTAATACGTACGAATTGGTGGTGAGACTGTTAAAATATCTTAAGTAATTTTGCTCCCAATTTAGGTATTTTTCGATATTTTGACTGGAAACAAGACACAACTATGGTAAAATAGTTGATAATTCCCTTTCAGATAAATTTGATTAGCTGCTCAAACATTTTTACTAAAAACAAGACAAAATTCTTTTGCGGTTCTTCATGCAATATATTACCTCAAGAGTAGAAAGAGATCTGGGAAGTTGCCCTTTGTAAGTGTATGATATTAAAATGTGAAGAAGACTTTTGAGATTGACAGGTCATTGAGATAATGTTGTTTGCCACCGCATTGAGTGCCACAGTAAACATATATATTTATGAAAATCACCTTGTCTAATAATGGCCAACACTCACTGCTTGTGTAAACATCATTCCACTTCATGCTGTTCCCTGTCCAACTGACACACTTACATTGACTCTTAATGTTTTCTGCGCTCTCGTATTTCAAGGAGCCTTTGGTTGTCCTTTGTGCTGCACAACAGCTCGTATCATGTGCCGCTGGTGCTAAGATCTCGCACCGGTTGGTCTGCTCGCTGACTGCAGGCACTGCGCCGGGTGTAGTATCACAGGCATTGCTTTCCTGCTGCATAAAAGTGCAGGTGTGTTTTTCACCCGAGTCTTTTGTGCCTTTATGGGTGGCTGTGCAGAAAAAAAGCAGTTGGTCAATCTTTTTACACTTCTATTGTGCGGTGGGATTTTGACAGAGTAAACCAGCAGTGACACATGTGAACATAAAGGATGTCTGCTGCTTAAATGCTGGTGGGGGTGTTAGGGCTGGATTCCAAGCAATGGTGGGAATGATGGCGGAGGTGGGGCAGGGTTTTTTGTACATCTGGGATAAAGGGCTCTTTTGAGCGTCTGGGAGTTCAATGCCAGGAGCAGCATGCTGCCGGACCCCGGAGAGGCAGTATTACACATTGAGGTGTGCTAATACCTGCTTAAGGATCGTCATTGTATCATTTTTCTTGATAGAAAGCAGAAGATTTTTCACTGTGACATACTCAAATATTTTTCAGAACTGGGAAAGCTACTATGAAACTTTAGGCCGTTGAGCTGCAAGCTACATATAAATGCTTCCATTTAAAGAAATGGTTCCAATTCTTTATCTATGTAGTGGAAGTAGCTAAGTTTTTATCCACCTATTTTTATGTGCATTTTGGGATATTGCATAAAAAAGAAAACACTAGATAGGAACATTAAGATATGCAAACATGTACATAAAAAAGATATATGCACTACTGTAAATTGGGGCAGATGTTTTGTTCTGTTTGTTGTTGTGTGATATTCCAAGTTAAATTTGCAACTTAGGATGGAAACGAAGCTAGAGTAAACGGCAACCTAAACTTTTTGGATACTAACATTTTTCGAATACCTTCTTTTGGTTCTTCAGATGAAAGTAAATCAGGAACAAGAACAAGAGGATGAGCAATTGATGAGCAATTTTCATTTTTAGGTGAACTACACAATCAAAGTCAAGTTACTTCTTTGCATTACAAGTGATGTTGCCAAACTAATTTCGGGAGGAACATGAACGATTAATCAGACACAGCCGGTTGTATTAGCAATCATTACCTATCATCTCATCAGCCAATCCGATTCCAAACTATCCACTATAAATAAGCCAGTTTCCTTCCCTTCTGCATCTCGTTACAAGCATTCCTCCTCCGCCCCTTCCCCACCTCGTTCGCACTATCCGACAGGGGGTATGCGGGGTCCGAGCCGGACACAGAGCTCTACCCTCGTTAGGGTTCATACTTCCAGGGCTCGGAGTCCGCCCGGCTCGCACCCAGGAGAAGCACGCCAAACACGCTATTATTACTACCATGACTATAAGGAACTACTAAAATCACTAATATATCTAACTACCTCAAAGCTAAAGGGGGTACAATCATGCACAACCTGGCCAAACTTTTATTTTGCCATAATTCTTGTGAAATGTAGTTTACAAATGTTGTAAATGATGCAAATGTGCCAGTAAAGTACACTCACAGCACATACGGAGATGAGGTTTACTGCATTTATTGCTGCACTTCACTGAAACATACATAACAGTATCAAAAAGAGCATCCAGTACATTCTTCACAATTTCTCCTTTTGTGTTCTTTAGAAGAAAGAAAATTAGAAAATAGTTTTCTCTACAATACGTAACTTGCCATAAAAAGACTTCTGAAAATCACTGAGAAAAAGTTCTTGTAAAAAGTGATGATTCAAATTAATTTGTGATTCACTGTCAATTCACTGAAATAAACTTTATGATTGAACTTGTTTTCTAAAATGAATCAGACTTCCCAGTGCTACTTAAAAGAGAGCGCACATTTAATTACTGCTTATTACTGGAAAGTCTACATTTTGGAAACACTGAAGCTACTTGGGAAAATATGTAGTGCAGTTAATAGTGTTAAAAGTATTTGGAAACAGCACTGCAGTAAAATCACGAAGTGAACGTCTTAGTAGAGAAGTGTCACACTCTGCTACACCACAAGCAGGATGCAAGGAACAGAGGTTTTCACTTCTGAATGGCAGGAAGAGAGAACGTGAGAAGCATACGCGTCAATTGTTGTGACCAGAGTGTTATATCAGTTCAGATTCAAAGACAAGCTCAGTTAATTCACTGCACATCCTTGTTTTTAGAGATGCATTCAGTTAAATACCTGCAATTCAAGTCAGGCATGCTGACTTGTTGATATAAGAGCGATTGACTCCTCTGTGTGGTACACATTTACTTCCAGCCCTTTTCATAGTGCACAGAAAGACGATTCTTTGGGTGCTGAAAATGCTCTGGATGTTAGCCAGCGCTTGTCACCACAGACCAGGATGAGCCAACAGAGGTGAGTGTTAACAGTAGTCAGCCTGAGCAGTTATTGCCAGCTGGAAAGCTTGACTCACTCTTCATTAGCAACTGTTGTTGTTGTGTCATTTTTTTAATTGTCAGGATTCATAAGGCTTGGCTTGTAGTAACCATTAAAAAATAATACTAAAATGTAGTTTAAATATATATTTAAAATGTACACTACAATCAATAGAACTGGCTTAGAAACACATGTTATGCTACGTAAAGGCCTCCCATATGGTGGCTGCCATTTTGCCATGTTGTGAGATTTAAACTGTAAAACATTTTTACCAAACACACCAAATTATTAATTTAGTAAACTGTAGTATGACATTGATTCTGATTCTGTGTTTTAGTCACAATAAAGCACATATATAACCATGGTTCTGTGTATCACTGCACAACACCCTTAGCAATATAAACAATAACTTCTCAATAAATCCCCCCCAAACAGATGATACCTGATGTGATCATGTCTTTAACCGTAACTAGGCTCATGAGTAAGGAATGAGACCTAGACTTGACCTTCTGACATATGAACTTGAAAGATCAGAGGTTATTGTCCTTTTAAAAGCCATTAGAGCCACAAGTTCACCTGTCCTTAATGGCACCTGTCTCCTTTGATTACCTGACACGTTGCTACTTGTCCCAAGGGTTTTCCAGTCTGCTGTTTCACACCTCTGCAGAATGTAGCCAGGACAAAATAAATGCTAGAGTTTCATTGCCAGTCATTCAGTGGAGTGACCATATCACCTAACTGAGAGTGCAAACATCTCGGTCATCATCATAGTGAGAAGTGATAGCATGTCTTCCTCAATGGCCCCTCATTCTGAGATGTGACACCTTATCTCCAGAGATGACAAAGAAAACACACAAGATGAGTCGGACTGAGAAACTGACAGTAATTGATGAGCTCAGATAACAAGCAGAGATGGGAAGATCTGGGTTCTTTTGTATTTTACCATCTCAGGAAAAACACAACAACACAATGTTGGTGTGAATCATATAAATTATACCCAGAGTGTATTTGGCAGACAAAAAGTCAAGATGCTATAATCAGTCAATGTTCAGAGTGATAAAACTGGGGTCAAAAGTGGGTTCTGAGGGGTCAGTGAAAAGTTCAAAGAAAATGTTTTTCAAAGACAGAAGCATCTTACTTATATATATCTTTTATTTATAACTTACATATAATTATTTTATATATGTATTTTATGTAATATAAAAAAAGTTAAACAACATAAGTTACAAAAAATATAAATTCAGAATATACTGAATATACAGAATAATTTAAATGTATTGTTTTATTAATAAAATGCACACACACCAAAACTCAAGACAGCGGTGCATATAAGCTACTTTAAGGTAATACACACACATATGTATGTATTTATTTATTGAAGAGGTTGGGCCTTATAACATCAATCCCACTTCGTAGCGTTATAAGGTAGCGTTAACTGCATTTAAATGAATTAATTAATACAAGGCATTTATTGTGAACATACCTTTTAATTTTTTTTAATACCTATATGTAATAACATCAGTAATTAATTTCTAATTACACGTATAATTACACTGTTGACACGTCCCTTACACCTTAACTGACCCTAAAACCCAAAATGAAAAAGGAAAAAAAAAAAAAAAAAAAAATCATACTCATTGCCATATTGTCTCACTGATCACGCTGAACCACGGAATAGCTCACGAACCTCACCACCTGTTTATGAACCTATGCAAACTGACTGTT
>JAUCMS010000045.1:2687636-2738315 GCA_032357445.1 Enteromius radiatus
CCCGCCCCCCCCCCCCTGTTTATTAATTCCCTTTTCTAGGTACTCCTTGAGCCTGATGCTGACACTGACATTGACTCAGTGGTGTCAGTTTGGGGTGGAAGATATAAATTACAAGTAGAAGTATTAATAAATCAATTAATATAAAACAACAAAACCACATTTAAACAAGAACAAAGCCGTTACGGAGCCTCTCTAATCCCCTAGACAGTGGCGTATAAAGGATACACAACCATGTACAGTTTTCAGAAAACAACACAAGCAGTTCTAACGCAGATTCTCTTCATCCAGGACTACAAAGAGCAGGGACAATTCACAGATTAATAAAAAAAAAAAAAAGTCTCGCTGTGACAGGAAAACCATGCCCACTGGAGTTCACACTTATATGAGAGAAGCACCACTGATAGCAACCACAAGTTTGGATGTGTGTGTGTGTGTGTGTGTGTGTGAGAGTGTTCATTTATATGGGTAACTCATTGATGGACCTCAATGAACAGTAATTTTCCTTAAAAACTATTAATTTAGTCTAGTTCCAAGTGCATATAATTTTATTATTTTAAATTTTATAATTTTATTATCTTAAATGTATTTATTGGTTTGTTTGTTGTTCATAAAATAACATTTGTAAAGATTTTAACCTTCATCAATCATGAAATGTAAAAACTTTTTTCATAAAGGATGGCCTTTTTAACGAATAGAAATGTACTCATGGAGTATCTGCTTCATTTTAATATAAATATATATATATTAAGAATCAGATGCAGCATGGGTAACACATTACATTACATAATTTAGGTAATATAAGCTGAATACTTTTAGATTACTTTTGACCTAACTCGTTTATCATATTGATTTAAATATGATAATTTTGTACCATACCAATATAACAACGCAAAATATATATATATATTTCATTCATTACCTCATTATGGTTTCCAACCTGGGATTCATGAAGGAACTGCAGGGGGTTTTTGAGTTTAATGAAGAGCAAATAATTAATCACAAAAATGTCAAAATAAAATAAGCCCTAAATCATTTTAAAATAACATCAATTAAAATAAAACAAATGCTAAAAAAATTAATATTTTATTTGTTTACCTGCATGTCATGTGTCCATTAAGCAATGGCAAAAATCTGTGAAAATGCAAAAATAATACCTAATTATTCAATATTTTTTTCTATTTAGGAACTTCAGGTAAACTGTTAGGTGAAAGAGGTTCAGATGACAAAAAATGTTTGTGAATCCCTGCATTATATGTAAATAAGAAATAACATAAATTTGTGCATTTTATTGTGTTTAAAAGACAAAAGCCTTGCAAAGACAAAGTAATACATGATAAAATCTGAGTAATCATTCAAATAAAAATGTATATTAATCAATAGTTGATCATGTTGAAATACTAAGAAAACGTCTTGGTTACGAAGGTAACCCTCATTCCGTGAAGGAGGAAACGGCGATGTTACATATGGGAACTTGCATGAGAGACCAATCACCTCTGAGCCTTATTAAAAAGGCCAATGAACATTGGCGTGCACTGATTGCATACAGGTGTGCCTTTTCACTGTGTGAGTAGTGAAAGCATGGATGCAGTGCACCTGCAGGTTTTCGCTGAGGAGCCAAGCCAGCATCAGCACGGCCCAGGGTCATGGCAAAGGGATGTAACGTCTCCATTCCCTCCTTCAAGGAACGAGGGTTACCTTCGTAACCAAGACGTTCCCCTTCAGTCGAGTTACTCTGACTGTACATATGGGAACAGGCCCGTGGCTGCGTTACGCAGAGACCCCTGTGCCGAGAGGCAAGCGTCCGACGCTCTAGGTGCGGTCTACATATACTCTTCGCAGGACACAGCAACCCTAAGCTGGGTCTGCCTCCTCCTGGGGCAGAGCTTGCAGGTTCACTATTTGATCGCAGAAGGGTGTGGTAGGAACCTAGGGCGCAGGGCCGGGGTCTTTAACGTGAGAACAGCCGGCCCTAATTCCAAGCATGTTTCATTGACATTGAAGGCTTGTAGGTCCCCTACCCTCTTAATAGAGGCAAACACAATCAGGAGTGCCGTCTTAAGCGACAGATATTTTATCTCGACTGACGCGAGTGGCTCGAATGGAGGCCATGGAGGGCGGCGGCAAGATCCCAAGGGGGTACGAGGTGCGGTCTCTGCGGGTTAACCTGTTTCGCACCTCTGAGGAACCTCACGACCAGTTGGTGTTTCCTGAGGGACGTGATACACTGCGATGACCTCAGTGTACACTTTGAGAGTCGAAGGGGATGGCCTGCGCTCCAACTTCTCCTGCAGGAAGGAAAGCACTACTGCAATCGGGCATCTCTGTGGGTTCTCTCCGCGAGAGGAACACCAGTCGACAAACAGACCACATCTCAAAGCGTAGGCCTGCCTCGAAGAGGGAGCTCTAGACTGAGTGATAAAACTGACGCGACCCATCCAAGAGCCAGACGTGCAGGCTCCAAAGATCGGGGCGTGGGTGCTAGATGGTGCCCACCCCTGAGAAAGGAGGTCCTTCCTTTAATGGGGATTTGCCAGGGAGGGGCTGCCGCGAGGAGCAAAAGGTCGGCAAACCAGGTTCGCGAGGGCCAGTACGGCGCTACCAGAACCTGCTCCTTGTCCTGCCTGATATCGCACAGTGTCTGTGCAAGGAGGCTCACTGGGGTGAAGGAGTACTTGAGCCCCGCAGGCCAGCTGTGTGCCAGTGCGTCCCTCCCGTAATAAATAGCAATAAAGTCGGCAATGGGAGGACTCGGGGGAAGCAAAGAGGTCTATCGCAGTACGCAATGGCCGCAGTATTGTCCGTATGGACCAGCACGTGCTTGTGGTACAGCATCGGTCGGAAGCAACGCAGGGCTAGAAGCATGGCTAGAAGCATGGCTAACAACTCCAGGCAATTGATGCCAAAGCAGTTGGGTGCCTATCCAAGGGCCCGAAGCTGCTTGCCCGTTGCACACAGCACCCCAACCCGTGGAGGAGGCATCTGTGTTGACCACACATGCTTGGACACCTGTCCTAGGGGTACTCCAGCCCGTAGGAAGGCAGGGTCTGACCACGGGCTGAATAGATGGCGACACTCCAATTCGGAGAGAGGGCAGCGACCGCGGAGGGGCACTGTCCTGGCGAGACGTCTACCTTACCATCCAGCTCTCCCTCTGATGCTGTAATAGACATCTCATCCTACTGGGGTGCACCGGAAGAGATACTCAGCCTGTTGTACGAGGAAGCATCTGCCCTGCAACACTTACGGGACTACAGAAGTCAGTGGGGTTTTTACGCCTGGCTGAACACTCTACGCGGCCAATTTGAGGGTAGTCTTGCGAACGAGAGGCGAGACCTCACTGTAACAATGGTAATGCATTCACAATGAACGCATGATTCATCCATGAACGCTGCCCCAGCGTGACCTCACCTAGACACGTGAGGCAGCGATCATGTCCGTTCAGAGAGGTGAGGAAACTACCGCACCGGAAGTGCACGGCCGACATACCAGGAGAACGCCTACCAATTTTTATTTTATTTCTATCAAGTAGACAACATGTAATCATGTAATCAATAAAAACATGCCACCGATAAAAAATAAATATAGTCAGATTACAATTCAAGTATTTTAAAATGCTATTTAATCTAATTACAAGCATAATATTAATGTGCAATGACATATATTCAGTAATGCAAATTTACATGAATCATACCTAAATATAAGTATTCTTTTATCTTATTTCAAGTATTATTTCAAACATTTAGTCATGCACAGATCTCCACAGTGACAGGTAATCACTGACAGCCATACTTGTGCATTCAGAAAACACATTTAAAGCTTGATGTCAAGAATTAGACTTGAACCTTGATGAATACTGTTATCTTATGTTCACTTCAGCTCTAATAGTTTTTAGTCATTAGCAGCAGCACAATAGAGTCTGTTGTCATTAAACCAGGACTGTGGGGTAAAACACAAAAGGATATTAGCCAAACAGCACTGCTCTTAAAAATACTACACATTAAGTTAAATGATTGCATTTTGAAGGGCAAACACATAATTTCAATAGCAGTTCCTCAAGTGGAACCCTAGACAGAGCAGCATAGATGTACTTCATAGTTCACTGTTCGGCAAGGCCATTCGCTGCACTTGACTCAACTAAAATAATTTTTTTTTTTTTTTTTTAAAGAGATTAAAACAGAAACACTTTTCTATATGTATGAATGTCCGAGATATTGGCCAATAACTAAAGGGGTTGTTCTATACAGTTATAGTGTACCTTTGTGATCCTTTATAGGCTAGCCATATGCATAATAATGCAAATTTGAGTCTAATGATGCTGCTATGTTTAATAGTTAAGAAATTGTTTAATTTTAATATCACTGAAGTGAAGCCTGTCAGTTTTTTTACCCATGCTCATTGGAAATATGTGCCTCAACCTACATTTCTGCAAAACAAAAATAAAACAAAAACAAACAAACAAACAAAAAACGTAACTGTACTGTATGTAAAAATTGTTGAAACGAACACTAGAGGCAGTAAAATTATCACATTTTCAAAGCCTAATTTTTGCACAATTTTTCTTGCAAAATGTTATGACTTCAAAATTTTTTTAATATGCTTTACTTTTGAGCATTAGCATCATATATACACAGCTTCATATAGGTTTAGGTTTGGTTTCGGGGGTATTTCCTACATGGTAGAGCAAAATTTTTTTTAACGACACTCCCAGGACATTTGAATTCTGAACTGCTGCAATACATAGTTGAATCAACATAATAAAAACATGGCCACGGTCACGTATGGAGTGCACATTTTAGTGCCACTCATTGGATGTTTACTTTGAAACTGCCGAGAAACATGAAGTAAGGTACATAATATCAGTGTTACAGAACTGTTGCCACAAGCATGTATTTCCAATGAGTTTGGGTTATTCCGTTTTCTTGCATTTTGCTGTTTTCCAGTGTCTCAGGCTGCGAGTGATATGTTTTGTGCTATGCTAATATTGTATTGCCAGTGACAGCAGTCAGGCATTTCTATTTTTACTTCAACATTCTGTTCTAAAGAAAAAAATGTAAGTGGGTAAATGATTATTTTATAATAATCATTATAATAATTCATTATAATTTGTTCATCTTCTGCAAATGACCTACAGACAATGTATTTCGATTTGAAAGGCAAAATGTATATGTGTGAGGGTGATTTAGAATAATTGTGACTGTTGTGACAAATTTTTAACAAATCATTTGGAAGCTGCTTGTCTCTAGTAATCTAATTCTTATTACTGTAGAAAAAAAAATTAAATGAAACAGGGATTGTTTTGGTGATGTTGTTGTCTGTACATCCAAATTCTTCAAAAACGCAAAGGAAAAACTTCAACGTATTTAGTTGTCAACGTAATTTCTTTAAGTCATTGTTTTGCTTCTTAAAATTTGCAAAATCTTACATAAACATATTCAAAAGATATGCCAAAGGAGAAAATAAAGTGCATTGATCACACAGTGTAGTGTATTGCTTGTACAAGGGCATCTTTTCTTTTTCAAATGGCATTCAATAACAAAAACAGTTCAGGATGTACTTCACAAGACATGCCAGAGGAAGAAAAGGAATACATTTGAGCAGGTCTTCATCAAAAACAGAGGAGAGAGAGAGAGAGAGAGGGGCCACGAGGGGAGAAATAAACAGATTAGAAAAGCAATTGACATTTCCCTAAAGCATGCAAGGGCTTATTTGCATCAGTTCACCAGCTCATGTTTTATTTATCTGTGATCACAACCGATCGTGAGGAAAATTAATCAATAGGAAAGCCACCCGAAGCGCCGGCCTGCGCCACGCCATCCCCCCTGTTTCGCCCCCATACCTTTACACCCTGCATGGAGGTGACGGATTTCTCTATCCGAGGAATGCTTGGAGGAGCTCCATATGGCCGGGATCAAAGGTGTTGTTCACTGCACGGTTCTGCTTGGTTGCCAGCCACTGCCGTTAATTAGAAAACAAGATCAGAGGCGGTATTAAAATCCAATTAAGCCGGAATGAACAGATTGCCAAGTGATGTTCACTAATGTATTACCGAGCACCATGCAAATTTCAGCGGCTGTGTTTGGTCGGTGTCGTGTGTGCGTCGCATGTGGGTGTGCTCGTGTTTATCCCCTGTCTCTTCCTCCAATCTTCTGCACTCAATGAAAGTTCTTCAAATTGCCTGACTGATCACACTTCAGCAGCATAACATTACCTGGAGGGCGAAGATCCTGCCAAATTGTGAAGAGCAAAACAAATCTCATGCCAGACAGCGAGAAGGGGGTTTACATGGCCTATATGTGAGCTTCGGAGTGCTTCTTTAGGATTATTCCAACAACCTGAGCAAATGATCTCGTTGAATCGGGCTAATGATGCAGATTCCCGTGGACACAAGGCATCTGAACTGCGGAGACATAAGTGGCTCCAGCTGGTGGTCCACGGCCGACCGTGCTGCGGCAGATGAGGGGCTCGCAAAGAAAAACACACGACGCCACATAATAAAGGCTAATGAGTGACAGGAAGGAGACCTCGAGTGTCAGGAAATTACCCCGATGCAAAGACTATGTTAAAATAATGGCTAATTAATAGGATTTTTATAAATAGAGCCATGCATTTCGGATAAAAGCTGGAATGTTATTAGTACGGCGGATGACCCTGTGTCATGTGTAATGCCACGTTTGCGTTACACCAGAAATTTGTTTATCTGGTGCTCTTTCTTGCCAAGAAAGCAGACTTGCATGTTCATCGGTTTCCAGATTGACACTTGGATTACTGTGATCATGTAATCAAATTTAATCACCCTGACCAGCTTATCTAGAAATCACGCTTCTTTTTAGTGTCTTTCTTAAACAGTCAATCTGCCAGAACTTACAGTACATCATCAACACAAGTAATCTAGTGTGTTTTGTTTTTGTTTTTTGGCTCATATTTGACACATTTTCATCAATGGGTAGAGGTCTGGCTGGATAGCTTTGGCAGTTAGCCTCTTACTCCTTCATTCAAAAGCAACCACCGTTACTTATATTATTTACACTCCATTATGTATTACTATATTTATTATATATGCACAAATCCAGACAATGTCATTATCAAAGTATGTTTCACCACCAGAAATCAGTTTGAAATAAAGAATGCCACACTTTTGTGTGTTACTGCAGTTTACAATTAAAGTTCTGTAGTGTTAAGCAGGAAAGACAGCTAAGGGATAAAACAATATGTAAATTGATCATTTTTATGCATCACATTCATACAGTACACACTGCTGTTGCCTTCTCATTTCACATCATCTTAGTAAAATTATATGTTATTTAACAGCAGACTAAACAGCAGACTAAATATAATATAGCAATTAAAATAAACAAAAAAATACATGCATAAAAAAATTACAGCAAACTCTCCTCTCCTATTTGACTCTTTAATGGCAAATATAAAGTCCTAAAAGCAAAAGCAAGAAAAAAAGCCACTGTGGTCATGAGAATTTTATTATGAAAATTTAATAGTGATGTTTTAAATATTACACGACAAAGTGATGCTTTTATATACACAGTAACTTATTACTGTATATCTAAGTCATATATTCATTGAGTAAAAGGTTAAATTAAGGTTTGTTGTTTTTTCAGTCTGAAATATCCAAGATGTAGATTCTTTATCGTTTCACTTAAGATTAAATGAAAGACTCTAGTGGTTTGGATTTCTTGTGGATTGTGATGTTTTTATCAGCTGTTTAGACTCTCATTCTGACGGCACCCATTCGCTGCAGAGCAAGTGATGTAATGCTACATTTCTCCAAATCTGTCTTGATGAAGAAACACACTCATTAACATCTTAGATAGCCTGAAGGGTAATAACATTAGGGACGTTGACTGCTTTTTACACACACACACACACACACCTAAAACCTACACCTTACAAAATACACCTGTTTGCATTGCATTTTAATCTTTTCTTTCCTTTGTACATTGTCAAAAATTTTAGGTTTTAATATTTTTGTGGGAACTTTTGATCTCCACAGTGTAGCATAACAAGCAAGCACACACACACACACACACACACACATATAAGAGTAACAAGACACTAAAATATTGCAAAAATGTTGAATTCAATAAATAACGTTACACCAATAAAATGTAACACAATACACTCTAATTTGCATTACTAATATTGTTTTTTTTAGCATAAAAATACAGTATTATACAGAAAAATTACCCATTTTGAACCATTTAGTTTTTGCAATATACAGATAACCAATGAGCAGTTTTAGTATTAGTATTTAGTAGTTTCTTTTCTATAAACATTTTTAATAGTGCATTGTTTTAGACAATGTTTTATGACTTGTGTTATTTGAAACTAGATTAAATGTTGCTCTAAATACAGTAACGTTAATGACAAACAATTATCAGCCGAGTAAAAAGAAGTGAAAACTGAATCTAAAGCATTTCCTCTCTCACCTTCACCCTCTAGCGCCTCTTTATCAAACCACAGAAAAGTCTATTTTTCTTAACCTCTTAAAAGCTCTTTAATGAGGCAGAGTCCTTTAAGCCGAGGGACAAAGAGGACCCTCATGCGGGAAGATGTGAGCTCTTCTCCAGCCACCTGCCCAAACACAGGTGACTGCGTTATAAAGAACTCCCGTCAGCGCGCACAATGGAAACGCATCCTACAGACATGCTCACAATGACCTCTGGGTCCTCCAGACCCTCCCATTGATTCCCCAGCATGCACTTGAGACATAAGAGGTCAAACTCCAGACAGCCCAGATTCTCCACCGTAGCCTGTTTTTACTCCGTCCGTTCTAACTGAGGGATCTGCTCACATTTAGGACTGGGAATTTACACCACATGAGGTCTTCAAACTTCTGTCTTCCTGTTTTGGAAAGTGGTCGGTTCGCTCTTGACTGCAGTGATTCGTGTGCTGCATTTCACTTTAGGTGGCTCACAGTAGTATCAAGGTGATGGCTATATAGACTTAATTTTGCAAGATGTGGAAAAACTGCAGAGGGTTTGGCAGCTTTGAATTTTATGGATGGTGTTAACCAAAGACAAAGAGGCTTAATTGATTTATTTGACAGTCTAGAGGGTTTAAATGTGAACAGAAACACAGCACAACCTGAAGCGTATGGGATCCTGCTGGAGCATTTGAGTGAAAGTATCTGTCTTCACTTACCATGTAACAAGCTCAGTGCTGAGCAGACACTTCTCAAGATGTCTTGCCATAAAACAGACAGATATAAAAGTCACTTGAATATGAGGAGCTAATTATGTGCTTGTAAAAGAGGCGCACATATTTATTCACACAAGAACGGAAGGTCTCTGCCTAGAACCAGTCCTGCCTATCTTAATTATATAATGTAAATTATATATTGTGTTTCACAAGTTCAGATTTTGGCCAATTTTGCAGTTCATTGGAGTTTTTCGGTATGTAAATATATGTCTGTGTGTGTGTGTGTGTGTGTTTGTAATCGGAGATATAAATAGTAGATACAGTATATAGATACAAATGTAGGATATATAGATATATGGAAATAATAAACTAAATCAAAATATAATATCAACATTTAAGCCTGGTTTACAGATAGGGCTAGGATTAGGCCATAGTTCAATTAGGTAATTTAGGTCATTTTAATAATTGTGCTTTAGAAAAAAAAAAAAACATGACTGGTGTCCATCTTTAGACAAAACAAAGGCATTATTATATTTTAATATTGATCAGTGCAAGTTTGTTTCTTTCAGTTGAAACAGCTCAGATTTACATTTTAGACTGGGATTAGGCTTAAGCCTTGTCTGTGAAACTGGGGGATAGATTGTATAAATATTAATTATTTGTGAAATATATATATATATATATATATATATACATAAAAAAACATTTTACATTTAGATTTAGAAAAATAAAAATGTGGATAAGTCTCTCTTGTCTTCTACTTTGTTAATTCTTTTCTATAGATTCATGTTTTGCTTAACATTTGCCAACAGGGTAGGAAAGATAATAAAAACAAATGATTTATTAATGCAATATTACATCTTAAGAAAACCAATGCTGATAACGTATGCAAAATATAATGGTTATATTCAAACCCTTTTCCACTGATTTGATAAACTCTCCGACCACAAAGTTTAACACCATTGTTAAACTTAAGTTGCCATGTTTAGCTGAATGGGATGCTCAGACCGAAGCCACAGTATTTGCATTATAAGGGGGTGGCTCAACCTACGAATGGCTTATTGTTTTACTTGTTTCTGCATATTTTAACCTTGAAACAAAATGACACTTATACACATGCAGCTTTGACACTGATTTATGGCATATCTGACCCATTTTACTTGCGGTATCTTCCGTCTATTAAAATGCACCATCACTAAGAATGCCTGACCATTAAAAGACGAGGAAGGCTAGAAGTTTATCCAACCTTGAAAGTTCAAGACAAGAGATCGTCTTTGCTCTGTGTGTCAAAATTCTTCTCGATCTGCTGTAAACAGCACAATCACCTAGTGATTAGCTTCAAACAGAGGAACGATACGGCTCTGAAAATAAAACAACAGACGAGGCTTGTGCGCTGAAAGATGGCTGATCTTGTACTCTGTAATTAAGCCAGTCTGCACTTGATGAAAGCAAATTCAACTGGCGGGGCTGCAGTTTCATAGCCAGTTTGCTTTTACGACATAATTACAGTCCAAATCAAATGAGAAGATTTCATATTTCGCCGGGACAAGCGCGGACTCCAGTGTCAACAATTACACTGACCCCCCCGAGGTAGAGAAGAGGCAGTCTAAATAGTTCAGTAATTCACCTCTGTTCGGGTGCTCCAGGGAGGTCTGACTACAAGAATCCCAATGACTGCAACTTGGAGAGAGTGGTGGCAATTATTCAGACCGTAGGTGTGGTTTTTCATTATATACAGGTTACGCTTCACTGTTTCCCCCATTCCAATGTGTCATCAAGTATCTCCAGAGCTTGTATCAGCATGACCTGAGCTCATATTTCATTTATACAAATGGAATTGTTCTGCAGGGGAAAATTAATATCGGACTGTGCAGAATGGGTGTCAGCATGCCATTGAATACAATGGTGACTGAAACAACATAGTTTCACACCCTCACCCCCTTTTCTTGGGTGACGTACATCTCAGCTTAGCAACTAAACAAAACAACTGTTGTTAACCATTTTAAAAGAGTACAGTTAGTTACTGTTGGAGAATAGCTAACTAGCAGCAACGCTAACTTTAGCAGTTTAGCATGAAAACATGCTGCATCACTGTTTTGTCTGCAGGATATTTTTACTTCCTTTTCCACGTAACTTTAGTGTTGAAACGGTAATTCGAAGTGACGCTACTTTATCAAAAGCGTTGAGTAGTTGAGTAGAAAAAGATTACTATTTCAAATTAGCAGCTTATAGCTACCATGCTTCAGCTTTTATATCTGCACCTGTTTTCATGTTCTCTGCACTAACTGAGGGTAAACCTCTGTAGAATGTGTGTAAATATGGTCAGATGGTGAAGGGAACTACTAATGCTACACATACAAAATACATATTCAAAAAGGGGATTTTTGCAGTGATGCCAGAGCCATTTGGGCTTCCCCCCACAATACTCTCAGTCAACAGTTCTTAGTATTAAGAATATTTTGAAACCCAGACTCGTTGGAAATATGTGACTCTGCTTATTTGTCGGCACATTGTGCAACCCAAAATACATTGCTCTGGGTGCATTTCACTGCACTTTTCAGGTGCATGTCCACAAGAGGCGCTGTAAGCTATGTCATGATGTTCAGTTCAAATTTAAAAAAAAAAAAAGTTAAAGGCAGGGCAAGCGATTTCTAGAAGCCAATATAAAAATGCTTCTTATCTTTTCTGCTTTGTCTGTTTTCCATCTTGTTGTTATATAATCTATAAAAAAAACATATATTTTACTTGTTTGCAACTTAAATGGATGCTCAGACCGTAGCGTTTTAATGGTTTCTATTCTCCATCTCTGGCAAAGTCCCTTTTTTAAATAGTCTTTGATCTCTGGTACATTTGGACGTATTATCTCAGTTTCCTCAGTCATTTCCCTCTAAATCACCAAATCATGATAAATTACTTAAAAAGGACAACATTTATGTCCAGATGCAAATTTTTCCAAGAACACGTTAAACAATAAAACATAAAACAAACTCCGGAAGCATATTTAACTCAACACAACAATGTAATCCTGATAGAATCGGAATTAAGTCATGAATCCGAGTCATCCCTTGTTCAATATAAAGTAAAATTTACACCATCCTGTTAATAATGCAAAGGAGAACAAAAAGAAAACACAACATTGATAATAAGAATAAGATATAGGGGAAAATCACGTAGAAAGTCATACTGCACAGCCAACACCAAACGGACAGAATGGCAAAGCTAACCGAATTATAACTGCCACCATTTAGAATAAAAGAATGTTTTTGTGATTAAATGTTTGCACTTTGTAGAGTACAATACCGGCAGTTCAGGCATTTTCATAGAATCTAATTTGTAAAAACAAATCCTTTTTATTAAGTATGGCTGCTGTTGTGACCGGAAACACTTTTAACCTGCAAGCGACAATCTGGAAGCAAAATTACCAAAACAGTCATGGGGCGGAGCTAACAAAACATATTTTGTTAGCTCCGCCCCACACATACATAGCCTACTCAACGCTTAGTTCTGTGAAACAAGGCAGAACCAATATTATATCGTGTCTACACAGGACGCGAGCGGCACAACAAATCTCGGACAGAAAACTGCTGCCGTGTTCTATTTATGACATGCTGACACAAATTTCAAATGTTTTAACGGTAAATGGTGTTCAATGTAGGCAGACTTTAGCTGTTGCGGCGTGGTGTCTGGTGTAGACACTGTGTTACTCACCTATCAAGAAGAACCAAAGCTGATATGATATCTACACGGGTCTTACTGTACCTCTTGCCTTATCGTTCTAGAGACATTTTCCTTTTTTGTGTTTTATCTTTCTGTTGCTTGGCTCGGCTGTTTACTGAATGTTCTTTCCTCCACATCATGAATTGACTGCTAGTTTGTTTTGGTATTCTACCCGACTGTTTTCTAAAGCGTTTTTGAAAAATCGCTTACCCTGCCTTTAAAGGTGGATCAAATTGATATAACTACACTAATTCCTACCCTAAATCTGACCAGATGTGTTAACAAAAGCAACAAAAGCATGTCTGCAATGCTTTACACTCTTGACTCGTATTTGAATGCTGCAACATTGCTATGGATCTCCGCACATCAGATTCAGGGCATGTGTGGAGCTCCATACAATGCTGTACCGGGTAAGCTAAAGAGCAAGTTTACTATAGTAAAGCTGTACATATGAAGCTATTTATGTAAGGCAAACATTATAAATGTATTAGTTTGCGAATCATGGTAAAAGTGGTACCACTTCAGAATAAGGGGTCAGAATAATGCATTAGTTAATCATTAATTAATGGTTAATTTGTTCACAATTACACATTAGTTGAGCAAAAACACACTAGTAATTAATGATTAAAATGTTAAGTTATTAAGTCATAACTAGTGTGTTTTTGCTCAACTAATGCTTAATTGTGAACAAATTAACCCTTAATTAATGCTTAACTAATGCATTTTTCTGACCCCCTATTCTGAAGTGTTACCGTAAAAGTCTTTTGGGATCATGACATTATGATAGCAACTGCATAAAAATAAGTCTTTATATATTAATAATTTGCCCGTGCATCATTTATGTGAAAAGGAATAAAAATGTTTGCCTCTAGTATTACTTAGTGTTAAAATACTAACAGAACATACTGCATGGATGCTCAAGGCCAAAAAAATAATAGTTTTTAGGAGCGTACAATTTTATTGGTAGCTGTAGATGATCCTACATGCTAGCCTAAATATTAAATATACATAAACACACAAGGGTGGAGACTATGTAGAACTTTGTGACAGACTAAATTTACTGATGTACATTTGCTCTGGGTAAATTTGCTGGTGTAGTCCTGAGTCATAAAGATATCAATTTATTTTTCATCATCATATGACAGTGACTCAGTGGCACCGACGGCATCTTAAACTAGGACAGGAAGTACGTATCTATGGTCTTTAACACCGCAAACTCTTTGTTCCTTTAGGTCATATCTCTGCTGTGGACAGATCTTCAGAACCCACAGCTGCTGAATAGCCACAGCGTAACCACACATCCCTGCATCTCCGTTTTATAGAAAATCTTATCCATACCCTCTCATTCCCACAGCAAGCCAGCTGGAGCAGATTTTCCCTGGTTGCCGTCTTGTCTGCCTCATGGGCTCGTTCCTGCTCACAGGACACAGTTTGATTGGGCAGTGGTCAGGGGAACGGAGATTAGTAACTGGATATATAGAGCAGGGGACTGCTGGGAAGACTCCCTGTCATCCGGTGAAAACTTAGGACTCTGTGGTCGCAAGGCATGGTCAAGGCGCGAGCCGCAACCCCTGCTGACACCCCGTTTGTTGCAACCGCGCTCTGTTCAGACCCCTCATTTGCCTGCCACTCTCTCTGTGTGCGACCTATTTGGATCCTAGTCGTTTTTGGCCTGACAAATAAGGGGCTACTTCACCACCGTGGAGAGATATGTCTCTTCCCATGGCAGAGAAAGGACAGGCCCAGTGGGACCTGCCATTACGAACGCCCAAAAGGGACCTTAAATGGCGCACCATATCTGAACTACGACACCAGCTCTTGTGGGGACGTGGTCAGAGTTACTTGGCAGCTCATTGGTGTGGCGGGTCATAATTAGAGTGTGAAAAAAGCGAGACCTCGAGGGGAAACTGGTGCCATGAATGAAGCTCTGGGAATCTGACTTCTTAAGCCGCTGGGGACGTGCTGGGACCGGGACGTTTGCGGGCAGAAGATCTCTCCCAGATGTCCGGCTTCATTGTAACCATATTCACCACTCCTCCTTTACAGGGACATTCACTACATGTTTCTTAAACATGAAGGAAGAACAAAACAGCACAGGATGAATGAACTACAGAGCAATTGTTTGTTTACAATATCTTTAGGTCAGGCTGCTTTTAGCCTACGGGTCTCCACTTATTCAAGAAAACGTCTATGCTGAGACTGGCCATGTGTAAATGCTCCATGAAGAGGGTTTTTAAGTGCTTCCCCTCCCCAACATGAAACATTGTTGGAGCTACAAAAGACCCACCTGCTAACAAAAGACAAGACGGGATGAGGCGAGATGGGAGAGGTCAAAAGAGGTCAGACAAGATTTCATGTGCTCTGCACTTAAACTAAGAGGAGGAAGGGCAGGTGCAGTGAAGACGGAGAGTGTACAAATTAGTGAAGTGCTTAGGTCAAAGGTCAGCTGCAAATCAGCCCGGCTGGCTTAACTTGCGAATTTAAGTGGATTATAATAGAAAACGAGATATGCATTTATACTTAATAAAAATAAGTGTTTGCTGATTGTAAAAGGCTATCTAATGGTAATGTATGATGTAGTACTAACATGACTTTTATGACTTTTATTTTAAGTACAACCATATAACTAAAACAAAGGACTTACCTGGCTGTAAACACACCAATAAATAATTCACAAAAGATTATTTTCTAGTTTGTTTTCATTTTTATTTTTATTTTTTTACATCCTCCTGTGGATGGAATTACCAAAATTATGAACAGATATAGTGACAAAACATTTGAATAGACTCACAATTTCATAATGGACTGCAAAATATAAAGATTTTTTGCATCATTTCATAAAATGCCACTGAAATTACAAATACACTGAGAATTTAACAATGAACAAAACATACACGCGCATATATCCATAGAAATTTACGGAAATACCTGCACCAAAAAAAGGAGGGGAGGGAAAGAAACAAAGGGAAAGAGGAAAACCCTGCTATGATATTCAATATTGTAAAAAAAACAGAGGTCAAAACATTTGTCTCATTTAAAACACATATACAGAAGAGCTCAGTATCCTTATACTTCAACACTGTAAACATCATTTAAAGACAGTGTCATAGTTTTTTTTTTTTTTTTCATTCCAATTATTTGTTTTACCTCCACTGTCAATAATTCTCTAGTCCATCTAAATAAATCAGTAAAGAATGGCTTCGTAATTTCTCAAACAAACCTGTGCGTTAATACTTTCCCTTAAAAATGATGCACACTTTACAACAGTCATCCTTTACGACTTTATTTGTTTTGATTCCCCTTAATACATTTAAATGATACTGGTTATGATAATTTTTTCATGGATTGTTTTTGTCCGCTGTATAGCAGGAGTTTGAACTACATCAGAAGATAAAGGCTGAATATTAATTTGAGGCACGTCCGTGTTGTCTGCTTACGCCTGTCTCCGAAAGCCATTGGTGGCACTTAAATTTGACATGCTTTCTTGACTACAACACACTTCCTGTCATTTACGCAAAAAGAGGTTTGCTAAGTATCTGACAAGCAGGTGATAAACTACACATCCGTATTCAAAAAATGGTTATCATCATTGTGCTGTACATTTCTTTATGATGTACCCCGCTGACTGATTTTGAGCGGGCAACATGTGCAGCCGTAGCTTAAATTCAACTTTCTATTCAAGTCAAAATAAAATGTAAACTGTAGAAAGCCATGAATATAAATGGCAGGATGTTGTAAATAGTGAATACGCAGATAGAGAACAGTGGTGTATGCGGGGTGGAGGCGAAGACTGTGGTGTAAATTTGAGCTGATGATGTATGAAAGGAGACAGGTGGAGGCGATTCAGTGTGGAGGAACAGAGGTCGTAATGAGGAAATCATTTAATCCTAGCATCCTTTAGAGGACAGGCAGTCACCCAGGGCTTCTAGAGAGCCCCAACACAATCCGGTGATTGCGGTTTCAACAACGCACAGGATGGTGCATATAATGCTGCTACAGCTTAATGGCCTGTGTGTGTGTGTGTGAGTATGTGAGTGTGTTTACTCAAATGATTTCTACAGGTGAGCACCTGTGCTTGGTGTCCAAATAGCTGCTAATTCATTTTTGATTCCATGATGGATTGATTTGTGTATGAACATATTAATTAATTATTTAATAGGAATGCAACTTAAAAAAAAAATAAAAAATCCTCCATGTGAGCCTATGATAAAAATTTGATATGTAACAAGTGAATCTAGGCTGAATTGGTCAAGACTGCACAATAAACATAGTATAATACCATTAAAATATGAAGGGATTTGACCTTGTACAAGGTTTGGAAAGCAATCAATTATAATTAGGTAATAGAAGTTGGAAGAAATGGCATGGATGTTAATTTGAGTGAATGTAAACATTTTGATCTTTAAAAGTAAAACCTGGGCTTTAAAATATGTCAGCCTTTTAAAAAAATATGTTGGTAATGCAACACTGTTGGCCTCAACACTGTTTATATACGGGAACCATTATCGTATACGTAGAGGAAATATACTGTATATTTTTTGTTGTCATTTGCACGGTATCATTCTCATAAATGCCATGGTTGATGAACTTGCATTTCATCTCATTCATTTCAAAGGTTGTCAACAGAAAATCATTCAGATGCAGTCAAACTGCCTATCAGCTGCCTTTAAACATCCCTGGGTTTTTTTTGCCCCTTTAATATTTTATTGTCAAAGTGACATTCAGTGCTTTACGTCTATTTACTGAATATAACCCATGATGAGTGGGGCCAATGACAGCAACAATAACATGAAAACTTTCTCAGATTTTTAGAAGTTGACCTCTTCTTTTAGAAACTACCCATTTGTTTCCTTTGAGGAAACTAGTTTATAACACAAAACTGGCTGAATGCCAAAATCTCAGTATTTGTCATATCATAAGATGGGGCGTAGAAATATAATTTCAGGAACTGAATGCATTAGAAACCCATCGATAATGTACCTGCACATGCCATGTATCATTACAAATAATCCAATAAATACAGAAATTATTGCACAGTAGAAAGGCTCCATGAATTCCTAATGGACTACTCCTCTGTTAGTTGCTGGGATATGCAAGAAGGGTTTTAGAACCGCAGACTAACATTTCCTTGCATTCTTGTTTCTCAGGTGGCAGTTTGTTTTCACTAAAAAAAAAAAAAAAAAATCAAATCACTCCAAAAAATATATATAGTCAAGAAAGATACTATCCAGCTAAAACCCATAATGCAGTGCATTGGTAAGTGGTCTCAAGCTCTGTCAGCCTGCTCAAGTTTGACCTCATTGGTCAGCAAATGCTCTCCATGCCACTTCTTCATGTGTTTTTCCAGGGTGCTGTACACACTGAAGGGCATGTGGCAAATATCGCAGCGATACACCTCTTTGCCAAACTGCCCGTGGGTCTTCATGTGCCGGGTAAGCTTGCTGCTCTGGGCACAAGCGTAGCTGCACAGGTCACACTTGTAAGGCCTCTCACCCGTGTGGCTGCGCCGATGCACGGTCAGATTACTACAGTTCTTGAACACCTTGCCACAGTATTCACAGGTGTCACTCCGTCGACTCTCCTTGGAGCTGGGTGGTCTCCCTGGCCCAGGACCCCGCAGATGGAGGTGAGGTGTACTGCTGCCACTTCGCCCCGACATCCCACCGCCTTCCAGAATTTCTCCTGGAGGGGTGGAGAAGCGCAGGCTGCCTGTCTCCGATGAAGAGTGCTCGGAAGAAGTGCCGAAAGGTGACTGCCTGGAGTCGTTGAAGCCCAGGAAGGGCTCCCTTATGAAGTGGCGGGATGCAGCATAACCAGCAAGCAACTGAGAATACACATTTTCAGGGGATATGACGGGCACCTGCAGCTCGGCATCCTTTTCTATCTTGATCCTCTTGGCGGAAGACCCAGTGAGGCTGGAGCTAGAAATAGGCATTGGCTTCCGATGGAACAACGCTGAAATGGGATCCTCCGGGCCGCACCCTCTGCCATTCACCATGGGCCCCCTGTCTCTGTCAGCCTCTCTGGATGCCGAATCAGTGTCCATTTCCTCGCATGGCCTACTACCCGGTGGCAGTCTCAAGTGATTGTCGAGGTTGTGGTATTGGCTTTCTGTCACTCTGTCAGTGGACAGAGGTTTATCCTCTGGGGAGGGTCTCGGGCCATTCTGTCTGTTTCTGCTCAACTCCGAGTCCATGCTTAGGTTGGATTCAGGCCTGCTTCCATTTTGCTGTTGTTCCTCTTCTTCCTCCTCCTCTTCCTCTTCCTCCTCCTCTTCTTCATCCTCCTCCTCATTATCCATTCCCTCCCTCGTGCCATTTTCCTCACTGTTCTTAAGCCCCTCTCCAGCCGAGTCTTGCCCTCCCTGCTCAGGTGAACTCCCCATGGAGCCTGACTTGTGCATGTGCGTCTTCATGTGGCGCTTTAGCTTGCTGGCCTGCGAACATGCATGGTCGCAGAGGTGACACTTATAGGGTCTTTCCCCAGTGTGGCTACGTCTATGCACTATGAGATTGCTCTGGAACTTGAAAGTCTTGCCACAGAACTCACAGGACTTGGCTTTGCCCACCTGATTTAGCGGAGGTGAGGAATTGCATCTGGATGGAACTGATGGCGGCTGTGGGGGTGAGGTTAGAAAAGGTAGAGGTTTGGAGCCAGGCTGGAACAGAGTGGGGCTGAGAAGTCGATGCATGGGGGGCACACGGTTGGGTGAAAGAGGGGGAGTGGGACCGCCATTGTTGTTGTTGCCTGCCAATTCACGAAGACGCTGAGAGAATCCCATTGAAGGTTCAATGCCCATGGGTGTTAGCCGCATGACCCGCTCGAAAGCACTTGGATGCTGGGACAGGAGACCCATCTCCTCAGGGCCAAGGCGCTCCAGAGGATGGCGGGGCGGTGGAGGGCTTACAAAGGGCGGGGTAGAGGGCAATCGGGTTTCAATGTATCCGGGGGGTGGAGGATCTCGTAGCAGTGGGGCACCCATACGCAGCAGCTGAAAAGGGTTGCTGCCATCTCCCAGAAAGCTGGCTAGAGGGGAACGGGGCAAGGCGTCAGCCCCCAGTGGTGGAGGAAGGGCCATGCGAGGGGTAAGCGAACAGCTAGTAGGGTGGGTGTCCAGGTAGATGCGTATCCCGTGGGTGTTCTGTGCATGCTGCAGCAGAAACCATGCACTGGTAAAGGGCTGCTTACAAGTGGTGCAGATGTAACTGGAGGGCTCATCTTTTCCTGGAAGACACAAAACAAGTGGACGGAATTAATATATACATATTAGCTGTATTAACTCTCTGATTTGGTGCAAGGGGAGGTTGAGATAGCACACTTTAATAGCTTTCCATGTCATTTGCACATCTGTTTGTTCTCAGTGATGGCTTTGAATGTAATCAAAGCTAAGAGTCCTCTATGGTGAGATTCATGGATCATTTCTTTTTAAAAAATTAAACAGGCAACATGTGAAAGACATCTCATAGCAGCGCGGCGACAGCCATTTTATAAGATTGAATGAAAATTACATCACCCTAAGAGGGGAGACAAGAGCTCTCTGATAGCCTAGCGGGTTATCTACTGTGTGGCAGGGCCGGCTGCTCTCTAAAGCTGTGTCAAAGAGGATCTGCCTGTATGTGATTCACCCAGAATCTGAGTCACACTAGGGGGTTAGTGAGAGCAGGGAAGCTCCCTGAGGGCTGGAGCCTAATGCAGATGGCAGGTATCGCCCACAGGCCACAATGCATTGTGCTAATGCTAATGTCAGCCAGGCGTTAATATAGAACTCCCCATTCAACACCCCCACCCTTCACTATTTCCATATGGAGATAATTCTGTGGTAAAAGAAAAAGAAAGGGGGGATTAAGAAAAACAGGTCCAGACACTGACATAGTCAGGTGCCGTTAGCTACTGACAGTTATATTTGTGTGATGTGATATTTTCGGTAAAATGTGCTTTGCAAATACATGACTTCACATCGATGAAAAAATACTTTCACTTTCTTTGTCCTGTATAGTTGCCTAATAAGCACCTGACTGATGCTGTAAAGAGAGAAAGATTGAGGAAAGTTGAGGACGCTAAAAGTGGAAGCGGTCGTGTATGGCAGGTCCACAGGCTGTGTTTGGTTTGGCTGGCCTTTAAATGGACACCTGGCAGGAGGGATTTTGGACGCTAAGAGAGTAACAGAGAGAGACACTGAGGGGACATGAAAAAGGAGGTGGCGGAGATTAGATACTAAAATACACACAGGCTGTTCATTTTAATGCCCTGGACAGGAGCCCAAGTCTGGATAAAATCAATAACGGACATATTCTGCGCCCAACTCTAGTTCCAAAAAAGCCTCATTAACATCCCATATTCTTCTGATGGCTTTACAGGACTCAACATAATGTGGGATGGACAAAATGTGTGCAATAGAGCATTCATGCATGCACAGATATATGCATTTGGTGTGTGCGCTTGCACTCTTACCTCAACATAACTGTGTGCTTGAGCTACTGCAATTTGCATCCTATCACATCATACAAAAAACACCATATGTTACTAAGGGACCGTGTCAGCTAACAGACAGGCAGACTTAATGACGACCAAAGACAAATTTCATCAACTTTCCAAACAAGCCAGAACGAGGGAGAGAAACCCATAGTGAATAAGTTAGGATATGCTAATGACCCATCAGAGAGCCGTGTCTTGTGACAGCAGCTTGTGTGGCACGATGGTGTGAAATTACCCATCAGGCACCTCAGGAACACAAATCTCCATCTGATCATGGTCCATTGGGTCCTACTGTGTGTGTGCGGCACACTACAGAGGCCTGGGAGGACCATGTCACTGCAAAGAGCTCCAGCCAATAAAAGTGCTCATTACAGAATCATCGCTGTTCGCTCTGTGATTCAATTTGCAGTAATTACCGCGGACTGCGTCCATGAAACCGTTCGCTGCGGGCCGCAGAGGTCAACTGCCAGTTAACAGAGTGTCTTTTCTCCTCTCAATGTATTCAATTGCAAGAGCCTAATAGCCTAATTTTCTTCCCTCTTGCACTTCAATAAATATTGCCGGGATTACAGGTTAAACAGCTAAATTGAGTTGTGGCCATTATATTACAGAGCTGGCTGTTGGTGTGCATGGCGCTAACAACTCTGCAGCAGCATTCTCGTTGTGTTAAACAGCACTGGGATGTCTACGTGCATGTCTTTGTAAGTCTGTGTGTGCACTGGATAGGTGATTAATGACACACGAGCGTGTGCAAGCAGAGGGGGTCTTACACTAAACTTATCCACTCTCCTGGGTTTAGTATTACAAAACCTCACGGCCAATTAGTCCATCCTCAGGGACCTCCAACCTGGGTTTAGATATGTTGATTTCAACATTTTGTGGCAATTAATTTCCTTTTAAGAGCATGAATGCAGTGACAGAGGAGTGAGGAGGAGGGGCTGGAGGGTGTTTTTTAATTATCTGCGAACAAATCTGGCAGACTTGCGAGCACTGCTGTTTCACAAGGGAAACAACATTAGCGTTAGCTACTGCTGTCTCCAGCATTACCCGAGCATGAACCAATCACTTACTGAGGCTGGACTAATGGAATAGTCATGTGATGATGTGCGACTGCGTGAAACTCGTTTGACGTTGTCACAATGCAAGGACATATGTGTGTGCGATAATGTGCATCTCATTTGGTACAACGCAAGGACATATGAGCATGTGTGGATGTGTGAAACTGGTTTGATGATGCCACGATGCAAATATATGCATGTGTGTAAAATGTGTGAAACTCTTTCATGATGTTACAATGCAAAAATACATGTATGCAAATGCATGCGACTCTTAATGGTAACATTGCAATGATGTGCATTTATGAATGTGCCGTATATATATATATATATATATATATATATATATATATATGTGTGTGTGTGTGTGTGTCACAATGTAAAAATAACTGTGTGCAAACATAAAATTTGTGAGAGCATCTTTGCAATATGTTTGGTAATCATAGTGCAACTTGTGTGCACATTTTTTTTATGTTGCAATGCAATCCCATATGAACAATTAAAATACGTGTGTGCAAATGGGTGCAATACGTTTGATAAACATATCGGATACAAGTGCAAATGTATGCAATTTGTGATGACATGAGCTTGTACAAATGCATGAAACCTGTTTTGTAATCATATCGCAAAGACAAGTGCATGTGTGAATGCATGCAGTTTGTTTTATGAGGTAATGACGCAATGACATTTGAGGGTGTGCAAATGCTAAAAACTCATGAAAACACAAGAGCATCTACAGTATGTGCATGCAAGTGTGTACAACGTGTTGGTTGCATCATAGGAGTTTTACTTGTCATATTGCAAAAAAAAGTGCATTGGTGCAACTTGTCTTACAATTTTTATGATGTCACAATTCTAAAATAGCAGTGCAACAAATATGCATATGCATGTGTGTGTGTGTGTGTGTGTACAACTCAAGCCTGGCACAGCTCTGCCCCTAGAACCCGCTACATTCCTAGCTGTCGAAAGCCACAGCAAAAGATTTGCATAAAGAACAAAGGATGAGGTGATGCCATGGGGACTACGACACGCCTTCACTCCCCTCCGGACCCCCTCCCCCCCCAAACGTCCCCTCTGTGCACCTGTCACAAGCCAGGCTGACACCTCACACCGCAGTAACGCGGGCCCTTATTAGCATGCCTGTGATCTGGGGCTCCCAGGGGCTTGTGGGGCCTCACCTCGCATCGCTGATGTCTTGTTTGTGATGATCGTGGCTAATCAGGGGGCCAGACCACTATGCTAATGAGAAACACAGAGGTGCAGGATTCTGTGTAGTGCAACTCGTCTGTCTGTGCCACCAACACACACTAGGGGATCTGTGATGTGAAACAATATAAACAATATCTATGCACTGCAATTAAAAGAGTACCATAGAACTTTTGAAACACACTATTGCGGTTTCTTTGAAGTCAATTTAGGTTAATTAATATTTCTATGTCAGTAGGTACAAAACCGTTTTCTGACATTGAACTGCCCCAAACTTGAAACAAATATGTTTTGATAAAGCTACAGTTTACAATTCTTGACATTTCTCAGAGATATCAACAGAAAACTTGTTTACCGCTGCACATAAAATTGAAGAATCTGAACAGCTAAAAATGACATCATGCAGCTTTAAATTTTACAGATGGTTGACTGAATATAATTCCTTTAACATTTCTTTTTGTCTGTCTGAATTTCTCTCAGTCCTCATGATAGATGTGACTGTACATCAATTGAGCTGTGAGCCTTAACAGAATATCGTATTGTCTTTGATAAATGATTATGACAATGATATAAATGATTTTGGAAAGAAGATGATGAGTGAAAAGCCAGACCACATGCTGGGGCCAAAACCACCATAGTTTCCATGAGGAGAGTCTGATATTTTCATGTTAAATCCCCTAACTTGCAGTTAAGTGTGTGTGTGTATCTGTGCATCTTTTTCTAATGCTCTGATTGTGGGAAATAAATGCCTAAAATGTAGCTTTAATAAACAGAAATATTAATATTATTTAAAAAGAAAAATATATTTCTGTATATTTTTGTTGTTTTCTAACATCAACATAAATAAGAGAAATAAAATAAAAAAGCGGATTTTTAGATATTACATTTATTGTATATAGATTAAAAACCCCATTGTTACAAATTAAGTCTAAGAAAAAATATATTCCATGACCACAGGAACATGAGCTGACATTGTAATGGACACAGGGTCCGAAGAGGTTAACTTACACACTTCTCAAGTAAATTTATCTTATAAAAAAAATATTTTCACTTAAAAAAAATCAAAACAGTAATTGATAAAATGATTTTCGCCCTAACAAGAAAGACAGGTGCTTAGTGCGAAAGGCTGCTGTACAGAAGCAATACCATAAACTAAAATAATTATTACCTTCATTAATTCCTCTACAGTCCTTTTTTATTTTACCCATAATCCTTTCGTAGTTCACTGCTCTGGTGGATGACAGTTATCTGTGATTCCTGGCTATAATGAGGACAGACAACTATATATGAAAAGACTCCCATTCTACAGTGGAAAAACTGTGTGTGTAAAGAAGCCACAGAGGATAGTGGCAGGGATAGTGGTTATGGCAGGCACACACACATACATACACACTGCTGTCTCCTGTCTAAGTGAAAGCAGGCCTGTTGCAGTAACCGTTCCAATCTGTCTCCATCTGCAGGAACACAGAGGAGGGACATCGCAAAACTGCCTCTGGAAGAGAAGCAACTGCATTCTCAAAGCACACACACACACATACAAGCATACCGATGCATACACAAAAGACACCTACAAAGTCACACCCACTAGAAACAAACAAATAAACTCATATTTCTCAGCCACTGTCACAAATAAACAGAGAAAACATGGAGACCCCGGTATTAATTCATCCAAATCCACTCAGCATTTCCTTGAATTTTCTGGGCCTGCACACAAAACATATATTTTTCTAATGACTATTTTGGTCTAATTTAGTAAGGATCCACTTACACTTTTGAATGTCGCCCTGGCTGATATGGCAGTCCTCTGGGACTTATACTGACACCTAGTGGTGTGGATGCAAGCAACATTTTCAGCTATTGATGTCATAATGGAAATATAACGCAATGGGATTGTAGAACAGATAAAGCAAGTATTCAGTCAAAGTCAAAAAATGGCAGCCCTGATGAGGCTTAGCAAAAATTATGTGAGAAAAACCCAGGCATTTCAATGTGACTCAGCATGACGAATAATTTCACTTGACTTCCTAAGCGAATTTCCTTTGAGTTTCAAGTTTAATGAGCTTTGACACAAATTTGTAGGGCTGACCAATAACAAGCCTCTTGATTACCTTTCTGTGGGGGCGGAGCTTTGTAGCTTTTCAACAAAGCGAACTTGAAGATGAGACACTTTGATGTGTCTGCGTATTTTTGTACTTCAATATTATTAAATTATCCACATTTAGAGAGAAATCAGGGTTGGTTTAGGGAATATCTTTGGATATTTATTTCATTGGCATTATTCCTATGTTTTTCTCACATCTGTTTGTTTTGTTTTTTTACCTGCAAAATTTCGCAGAACTAAAAAAATGAAAGTAACATTGTATTTATCTGGCTTTGAAGATTGGAAGATATATTTATTTATAAAAAAAAAAAAAAAAAACTGGCAGCATTTACCACCATACCTGTCCTTTACATACTGACACACCCACCTCGGCCTTCTACTTCCTCCTGCACACTCGCTGCCAGTCTCATGAAGAAACAGGCCAGCCAAGGGTAGCGTAACCATCTAACTGAAAACACATGCCACCCTAGAGTGCCCTGTCATCATCCGATACTGCCAGAGCAAAGACGTCCTACGGTGCAGATGGGAAAGGACAGTGAAAAACAACTGGAAAGACTTCTTTGTCAGAAAGAGCTATGACTCTTGGCTCGGTGAGAACAGAGAGAAGTGCATTAGCACAGCTTTTTGTGGCATTGCAACAAGTCTGAATCATAGCTTGGAGTGTGCGTCACCAAGTTAAGATCTGGCTGGCGTGAAAAGGCGTTCAAGAAGAGCTGCAGGAACTTGATGGATGACACTGGTGCTTGCGGCTGAAGGGAGACGCGGAAAAGCCAGCGGGGTGGAGAGAAAAAAGCAAATAGGGGGACAGCTAGGGACCAGTTCAAAGCAAACATTGCTCCATGTCATCGCAATCATACCCTGGATCACAATCAAATCTCCCAGCCGTATATCCAGCGGTTAACACTAATAGCTTGACAGGAGACAGAATTAAAACAGTCTTGCATTGTTACTTTCAAAACGTTTTTCTTTTTTGATCCTTTTACTCATTTCAATTTTACACATTCAAGACACAAAGATAGAGGAAAAAAATGGAACCGTTAGCATTCTCACTAATCTCTGTTTGGCTAGCGCAGGATGTCCCAGAAGTGTACAATTTGTTTTGTGCCATCTTTGCTCTTGGCCACTTAGTTCTGGGCACAAACGCCAATCGCCTAAGCCGTAAATCTGACTACACCACGAAAAGTGTTTTTCTGCCTCATCATCTTTGTCTTATTTTGCAGTACAAATATCTAAATGTTTTTAAATCCAGTTACTTTAGAATAAAAAAAAAACTTGTTTTCTGAAAATGATTCAAAATGTGACTTTATGATTAAAATAAATAAAAAGTTGTAAGGAGTTTATGCAAAATAGTTCATAGTTACTTAATAGTGGACCCCTAACTAAAGTGTGACTGTATTGGTCCTTATTGGCTGCTGCCATTACATTTCATCACAATGCAAGGCTAATTCTGATTGTCTGTCAATGGATAAAGATGATTTTGAATGCAGAATGGTGTAGTTTCGGTTTCACACGAGGCAAACCGAACCATGTTAGACCTTGCTTCTTGCATGTGTGTGAGCAAGGGAAGCAAAAAACAGCGTAGAACTATCCCGTATGCGAAATAATTGCCCTGGTATTTTTTGGATAACGTGTACTATAATGGTCCCCAGCTGGGCCCAGGCTTCTATACCCATTTAAAGCTCACTGTAAAAATCCGCAGGCCTTCAGCGTGCCTTCCAAAACAATCAGGGCCCTGTAAAACAGCTCTTTAGATGCCTTATGAGTGCTGGATCCGCGACACATGCCAGTCATGTGAATGGGTTCCACTTCTGTTGCGCTCAGCAGGACCAAAGCTGCAGCGTCTGACTGGTGCGACGATCACGGAGTACCCATAATCCTTGGCACACATACAGGTAACCGCAAACTCAGATGTCAAATCAAAAGCATCTTGTCCAAGATTAAAGCTTAGGCTGCATACTACGCATTATACTGTAAATAGTATGCAAGATTAGAATTAGCATGTGTCAAATCAAAGTCGGATGCCAAAAAATGCGCTTGGATGATACTATTTTAATTTATTAGTTTTTATCATTATCATTATTAGTTGGTTTATATTGGATATTTAATTGTGTATCTGCATTTTTAGATTAATCCTGTGTTCAGAATGTATTTTAAACAGAATGCATTATATAAAAACAAAGAAATGTTTCAAACATTTGTATGCTACGTTAGAAGTACAATACATTGAAATATAATGTCTTGTCCTCTTGGAAGTCGGAAGTCAGAGAGAACCAGTTATCCGCGAATGTGAGATCATCGGTGAAGTGTGTTCATTGTGAGTTGGTCACGAGACATACATTGCTTAAATAACGATTAAAAGAACATCCCCATCAATTCTTTCTGATTCGTGACTATCATGTCCAGTTTTGCTGCTGTAAAATAAGCAGAGATTGAAGCGGAATTAGCTAGAAATTAAAACTCATAAATAACTTTCAAATAACTAATGTTAGGGCAATCTGTTAATATTTTGTTGCACGTTTCTGAAATGTAAAAAAGAAGAAGGGAAAAAAATGGCCGATATATTAGAATATCGGATTTTAAAACCAACGAATATTTATATCGGTATCGGCCTTCAAAATCCTTTATCGGTCAGGCTCTAAAATCAATATAGCCTACATACTAAAATAATTCAAGCATATAAAAATGTTTTAACATTAAACCTCACTATAATAAAAGTGCACTAGCCTAGCATATCCAAATTTGTTCCGAGACTGGAATCTCGCTCTAAGGCACCAGCGCAATCACTTTTATTCTTTCAGTGGACACAAAATAACCTTCGTTGTAATTTTTCCTGATAAAGGTAACATATCATTCGGAGCTGTAAATGGTCTACTTCTATTTGTGTGCACTGGCAATTTCAACAAAACGTGATTATCTGCCTTCGCTTCTTGAACAGGAGCAAAATGAACCAAGAAGACATGATAAATGCATCTATAGAAAGCTTTAAATTACCATTTAACAAAACAAATCAAAAACAAAAACTCCTTAATTATAACCAAATCATAATCCATTAAGATGACTCATAAATTGCATATGGCGAGATTGTCATATTATTCTTTGCGACACAAATTCCTGGAAAACACTATTACTAATTATTTTACATATCTCCTTACTATTTCCCCCGACACATTTATAGTAATTACTGTTACATGAATGGCGTGACACGCACCTGTAATAATATGCAGATTAGAAACATTTGTGGATAAGTACGCATCGCATTTCTGAGGAAAATCAGAAACACAACTCGCTGCCTTCACTCTTATCCAGAAACAGCGACAGCAGCATAGGCAAACGAATTGACATTACGTTGGTGCTGGAACAGCACGGAATATAATCGTAAAAGTGTTATATTCACTAGATTTACAGGTTTACATTCATTAGATGTAAAATACATGTAAAGTAGTAGCATCTGCGCTCTTTCTAAGTCCATAATTTGTCCTATGCAGTGGGGTATGTGAATATGGCAGTAGAAAATTAACCACAATTCTTAGCGAATAATAAGAATATAGAAATAGCATGTAAACGGGAGTGAAAAGCTTGCTCTTGACATGTAAACATCATAATGTGATTAAGACCTTACTCTGATTATTGGAAATAATCGCATTATTCATGCGCATGTAAATGTAGTAATTGAAATACTTTCTCTGTTTATCTCAGGGAAAATTTTCTAAGTTGTAGTATGTGAATTATAATTGTTATTTATACTAAATACCGCATGTTTATCCAACTCTGTTTCAGACCACACACACAAACTTGTCTAATACCCAGCTTATCATTAAAATCCATAGTTATAAATCTCTGAGCTCTACTCTTGGACTTTTTCAAGCAGATAACCAGCATCCGTCCCCTATTATTATTACAAATATAGCTTTTTTTATTCAAACAATAGACCTTTGTTCTTCTCTCATACTGTGCATTCTAATGTTCTGACAAAAAAATAACTGTAAACCGTAAAAATGTACCGTCCATGTACTTGTACTTTGTACAAGTATGCAGATTAAGAAGAGAAGTATCGTATCTACAAACTGATTGACAACAATGACGGTTAACTGCTCCATGCCAGTCATATTTATGAGAACAAAAGTCTAAGTTAAAAGAGAGAGAGACGATTTCTGCATCGTGTGTCATCTCGCCCTCAGCCCTCCGCTGAAGCCCTCTTCATCCTCTGCTGGGGGAGATCAGCTTCTCCCAGGGCTGTTTTCACAATGATGCGTTTTCAGCTTTTTGGCACAGCTCCCCGCATAGCTTATGGTTAAGAACAGTCTTTCATCTAGCCAATGCCTTTAGCAAACATACCGGGAGGGCCACATCTGCCGCACACTACATGCAAGAACAAGCCCTCACTGGCATGAATAAAAACTGATAAGATCGAGGGTTCATTCATTCAGTGGGCTGAATGCTGAATTATCATGGAGGTTCTCACCCTACAAATCTTCAGACTGTAATGTCATCAACCGTTATCAACATGATAGAGCAGCCCCCTCTCCCCTTATTTTACGAGACTCATTTTCAAGTATAAACTGCTGATTTTTGATATGCGAAGACAAAAACAAATGCATTCGGCTCTATATAGTGCCAATAAAGTATGGCAGAATGCAGTAGTCTGCTGCAAAATTACTATTGCAACATGTAAACTACATTGAGTATGCAGAATTATTTGCTTTGAAATGCATTATTACTTTACAGTTTAATCTAAAATGAAAAAACAGTGTTATCAGTGGCCACAATTTGTTCTTACAGTAAACCGACATAATATACTGTAAAAATCCAAATGAAAATAAGTCACGAATAACATTGTTTGTGGTACGTTTCTTGTTTTTATGGTGCAAAAATAATCAGTAAGTGAATCGAACAACAATAAAGGGAACTTTCATGGAAAGCACACAAGTTCAAACTCATCAGGACACATCAGAGACCCGAGGGCGAAGTCAACACTGTGACTTCGTATAGTGCCAATAAAGTATGCCAAAAATCAGTATCTGCAAATATCAGTCTGCTGGTAAACTGACCTGAAAGACGAACTGAATTGGAAATGAAAACAGTTTTCAAGTATCACTTGATTTGCATTATTCCATTAGTGTATTAAGTGCTGAAAAAACACAGGCAGAATGTGCTAATAAACAATGTTATCAGTGGCTTTGATTCTTCCCGCCATTACTATACTTTAAAAATACAGACAGACCGAGGAAAAAAAGTTTACTTTTATGGTGCCACCCAGCAGGACTCCACACACAATGACAAAAATTTGCCACCAAACTCTGACACTAAACCACAGTAATGGTGGCTGTTTACTGCAGTATAATTCAATGCAGTCTACAAGAGCCCGTCTTGATAATGACACTGTTTTTATTAACATCCTTTCAAATGTTCAGACCCTGAGCTTTTCTCAACACGTATAAAATGTTTGTTGTCGGTAAACCATGTGCCACGTGGAAGATGACATTAAAGTACAGACAGACTCCAAATGTTGCAGGTTTGAGAGTGTTGTAACCCAAAATCCTTTACTGTCTGCCCGAGACAGCTGCCAGAAGAGCCTTCTCCTTTGGGCATCAGCATGTGTGTGGCTTGGCTGCCTGATTGTGACACCATAGTCAGTGTTTGGCAAATAATTCTCCACGCAAACACTTTCTCACACTGCAGTGCCAAGCCTATCGTAATGTCTTACTGGTAAAGCCATCATAATGTTAAAAGGATAAGAAATTGCTAAATTGTTCATATTTCTGAAAAAAAAATTTTTTTTAAGTATTATTAAATAATTTCGCTTACACTTATTCACTATTAACTATGACTTTTCCCTCAATAAATTCCTAATTTGCTGCTTATTAATAGTTAGTAAGTTGTTAAGTTTAGATATTGGGCAGTAGATATAGGTCATGTAGAATAAGGCATTGATATATGCTTAATTACTTCTAATAAATGGCTAGTAATATGCATGCAAATAAACACATATAAGAAACCCTAAATAAATAGGTGCCATAATTTATCACTTGTTGGAGAAAATCTATCAGGATCAATCAATTTGGGAAAAACAAACTTCAACCTATTTTTAATAATCAGATTATTATTTTTGTAAATTAATACCACTGTAGTATAAAATTAACTAAAACATTACAATATCACTATTTATGTCTTAATTTTGTATATGCACTATGGATTTCACAGTAAAGCGTGGCACTGTGTTCATTTACACATTCAGCTTATTATATTGTATTTCAGCATCTCAGAGAGGCTGTGAGCGGCACACTGGATTATAATTTAATAACCACACTAAATCATATCACATTATTGATTTTATCACAATATATCGTGCAGGCCTAGAGGCCAGCTTAAACCAGCAAAGGCCGAAGCAAACCAGCTTAGTCTTATTAAAAATGGCTTTTCCCGAAGGGTAGGCTTTAACATAGAGCTGAAGTGTTCCATCGGTAGCAGTGCAGATTACACCCAACGTTCGTGAAAAACTGTCATGTCATTTCACCACCCTTGCTATTTCTTTCTTAAATATTTTACTTGAATTCAGTCATGGCTAATTTGACAAAAGAGCGATAGTGAGACAGAGAGGAAGAGGGAAAAAAAGTGTTACACATCTGGTCAACACCATCAGCACATGCTGAAATTTAGTGGCGACGCTCACAGTCCAAATTAGTGGCGAGTTTTATTCCCCGCTGTGGAAGGAAAAATATCAAATCTGCTGCCATATGACTACAATAAAGTGGTATGTGGAGCGTTTGATGCCTTCATGTGGGAGACTTTAACTCTTTCCACCAGGGCTCGGTGTGGAGCGCACATGCAGTGCTGTCCTGCTCTATAATGCATCCAGCATGGACCACGTTGACCCCTGCCGGCAGACAGCACCAATCAGACGGCGATGGGGTGGTCTCGTTTGGACGGATCCCAAAAATAAGCAGGCCTGAAATCCCAGAGGATTTAACCACAGGCACCCTGCAACAGAGATGCTGGCATAGCTTGGGAAGAGCCGGGCATTTCTGTGAAGAGCCGGGCATCATGGCTTTTCAGAGAGACTGAAATGTGTACAGGAGACTGTCTATCAAACACTACAGAGAGATCTAGCTTAATATGGTTTTAATTGGGATTTTAAGTCAACATTTAAAGTACTATACTTTATACTGTACATACCATGGTACAGACTGATTACTAATTTATATTTACATAGTGCTTCAACAGAAATCAAATGATACTATGCCATTATTTGTCTGTTAAATGGTCTTTTCTTTAATATTGTCTGTAAAATGATCTAAGATGGTTTTCATTTAAATTTGAGTTAAGGATTTATTGCTGTTTAGTTTCCTGAATTGCAAATGAACTGATCTTAATCTATAACAGTGTTTGAGCTGGTGTGGTCACATAAAAATGGGTCGCAGATCTATTTGGATAAGGTTGCAGGCAGTATGATAAAAACGCTACATGCAAATAATAAAATGCAACTATTTTTTCAATGCATAGCTGACTAAAAGCAAGGATACACTTTATTTTTATAGTCCACTTTAAGTCACCTAATTCTCATTAATTTGCAAATGCATGTCTACTATTGAGTACATTGTTAGGTTTAGGATTAGTAGAATAAGTTAACATATACTTGCATAGTTTCTGATAGTCAGTATGTATTATGCTGTAAACCCATTAAAATAAAGTGTTAGAAGACTGTCTACTAATACTCTAATAACTGCTAGATGACATGTAGTTGCATAGTCGCTTAGTGCTAGTAGAAAGTGGACTACCAAAATAAAGTGTTAGCAAAAACAGTGCAGAAAAACTGATGTTACAACTTAAAAAAAAAAAAAAAAAGTAAAATGACAAAGACGACAAAACATGTCCAAACAAACATGCACAAGCAAAAATTGCTGTGACATTCTTGCTTTTACTCTTGGAAACCCTGAGCAAAACCATGCAAAAGTATGACATAGACGACATAAAATACTCTTGTTCGTTCGTAAAGAGGATAAATATGGTGTGTGTGACCACAATGTGTTTTTAGCAGTGAATTATTGGCTGCCAAGAGCATGAAACCATCAAAATTCAATTTACATTTATAAAACAAACGCACAAACTATAATGACTGTAAATCACTATTTTGCGGTTTGCCTATGCATTTATAAAGCTGTCAGTTTTCCTATTCAGTCTACGTCATTTTAATAACTTGAGGTCTTTCATATTGTTGTCTCTAAATGTCTGATTTTAAGGTTTATTTAATTGTTTATTTGAATCCTTTGTCTAATAAACAACTGTGTTCAACATATAATTGGTTCTGAAGCCATTTGATGTAAAACAAATCTTAATACTAAAACATTTTGGAGATTTTTGCGAAGCTCTTATGGTCAAGGATAACCATAATTTCCTTAAGGGAGTAAACGTGTGTAAACTTCTCTGCTGGATCTGTGCTTGATTTTGCATAAAGACGTTCAGAAACAAAGAGCTCCTGATATTTTTTTCATTTAAACATGTCTGTGCATTTACAAAAAGAGTGCTTAAGACAGTACCTTTATAAAAATTCAAAGGCTGATCCTTGAACTTTCTAAAGATACTGTGTATTTAAAAAATACATATTCTCTGAACTTCAAAAACATTTCTTCTCTTTTAACTGCAGGACTCAGAAGAGCTGTTTCATATGCCAGGATATTAGCAAAAGTTTGGACACAAAAAGGAGGAAAAAGGACTGTGAAACTGACTCATCAAATTCACTTTCTATTCTGCTTCAGTCCCTGACACACACACACACAGTCTGAAACAGCCACTGTAACCCCTAATCACAACCCCGAAGGCTGGACATCAAATGCTGCAACGTTGAAAACAGATGATCAGAGGTAATTAACGCAGTTTCATATGCAAATTTAATTAATGCAAAACTACAAAGTCATTATGCAAATGGCGTCTTCTTGAGCCGCTGTGCAAATATTCATCTCTTGGAACAGGGATCAGTCTCCCCATCTTTAGAAACTCTCTCACAACACACGCACACACACACACACACACACAGTGTTCTCTTAGGATCATGTATGAATAGTGTATTTATTTTAAACTTCTTTCCATTGATACCAGACTGGGGCCATCAGAGCAGACAGCTGAGAGGCAGGAAGACACGATTTGGCACAGGAGTGAGACAATGAGACTGTTAGACCGGCACGGTATGAATATTCATGACACTGATTACTTTCCATGATTAAAGCCTACTCTAATATTTAAATGAGCGCATGCTAGGTGATTAGAGGAGCGTTGGAAAGGACAAGCGCATGATGCGGTACACTTTCTCCCGCGTTCATGGAGTATGATTAGCTAGACAGTTCAGAGATTGATTAGAAACTAAGGGCAGTTTCGCATGTGAGAGATAAGATTTGAAAACAGCAACAATGAAGGGACTGTATTCACTTGAAGGGATATTCTATCAGAAACTCAAGGTAATGGGCACTTTCCTTGAAAGTAAATCTCTCATTTTTTTCTTCTTTTTTTTGGGGGAATATTTCAACTATTATCTAACTTAAAATAAATCTAATTTGAGAAGTAGTTAGTTTTAAACACTTCAAATGAAGTAAAGAGAACAGATTTTTGGCATAGGCATACATATGTGAATACTGAGTAACAGCATTTACTATGAAAAAAGCAAACAAAAATAACAACAACAACAAAAAACTATCCATAATTACAAGCAACTAAACCTTAACCCTGTAGTAATATTATTTTTATTCCATAGAACACAAACGGAGATGTTTAGCAGAATGTTCATGCTGCTGTTTTCCCTATACAGTATAAATGCTTAATTTATTAATTAATTTATTCATAAAATGAAAGTAAATTGAGGTTTGTGCTCCAAAAATGAAAAAATAAAAAAGTCCATAAGTCATGTACTGTAAGTCATTTAAAAACAAAAATGTGGTTTGACGACCAGACAAAAATGTAAATGTACTGAAAATTATTATTTACGTGTGAACATTACTAAGTAAATTAAAAGGCTTGGCGTTTTTGGCCCACAGCATGCACGGCTTTTGCCTCAAGGCAGCCATAGCTCCATATTGTTTTTAATTAGCCCCATTAAATATAATCTAATTTGGCTGAAACTTAAGACAGTTAAGTGACAATCTAACGTGTTGAGTAAAGCTTTCATGCTCTGGAAATATTTAATTCAAGCCTAAAGCACCTTCCTGCCCTGCATTTCTGTGGATAACCTTGACGGCTTCTCCAGTTCTGTCAACGAAGCAAAACTAAAGCCAAAGTTGTTCAGTAAAGAGTTCAGATAATGCTCACGTTTAAGAGCTTTAAAAAGTCACATTCAAACAAATACAGAAAACTAATAACCTTGTATAATTTAGTATTGACAAGGCTGAAGCCTGCTGACTAGCATAGGGCAGCAAACGCGTGCGTGTGTTTGATTTGTCTCTATTTGTCATATCCTGACTAGCAAGTGAAGCATTTCCTTGTCCAGGCTGTGTGAGTTGAGAGGAGGGTGGGCGGCACTGTGCTGGAAGATAACATGTGGCCCCTCCAGGCCCCGCACGCTAAACTGAGTCTTTAACCCTCTGAATGAGGAATCTTCTTCATTAATCCTCACACTATGTCTCTTAGCACTTGAATTTTAATGGGCTTTCTTAGCCTTTTTTTCTTAATACGATGATATTTCCCCCAAACACGTTGGGTAAGGATTTCTGGAGGTTTTTTTTTTCCTCTTAGAGAATTGGTTTCAGCTGCTGGCACACTCAGGGCTGTTATGTTTCACTTAGAGATGAGAGAAAGAGAGAGAGATGCTGCGTCTTGCTCTAATAAAATCATGCAAGGGGTGTTAATCCCTCTTGAAGGCCCGAGTCAGAAGTAGAAGACCTTTTGAGAGAAGCGATCAAGTCAGAACTGCTGAACAGTATGTGTGTGTAATAAAGAGACATCGTACAGATAAAACTACACTAAACAGTTCATCCCAATTTTTATTTTTTGCATTATTTATCATCCTAGCTCTAGTATTAGTATTGTTATTATTATCATTAATATTTTTCTAAATGTTAAAGCAAGGCTGAATTTCTGTCCACTTTTTGTTAGGTGGTCAGGTCTACACTACTATGTAATTACATTTATTTAATTACATTTACACTTTTTGTGTACATACATTGTATTTCTATTTTTACAAATACATATATGTAATTACATTTGTATTTCATTTCTGTAAATACATTTATAATTACACTGGTGACCCATCCTTTACACCTTAACCCACCCTTACACCTAACCATACCACCAAACATGTCCCTAACCTTACCTGTCTCCCACCTCAATAGCAGCAATAGGAATTTGAAGTAAAATATTAACACAATTAGTACACTGTACTTATTTTTAATGTAAGCACATAGTAGTTAAGCCCACCTAATATAAAGTGTGATGTCAATTTCACTAATGCCAAATGCATGGGCGGATCTACGTTGAAATCTGATTGGCCCCAGCCGATTTTCATCAAAGCTCGCGATTGGCTGCGTCGGTTTGGGTTCGTCTTTTGAATAGCAACCTGCATTACGGTTTCTGTCTAAAGCTGCTAGTGCTTATGTTTTCACAATCTTCCTCCTCTTTAACGGCAAAGTACATATTCAAAAGTTTAAAGTAAAAAAAAGCATATTATGGTTGCAATCACTTAAACTTTCTTAGCTAACGTTAGTCAGCTCAGGGCTCGACAAGTGGCCAATTTCCAGTGTGAGAGACACTAGGGACCGTTAACGGATTTGGCTAAGTTAGTTAACGTTAAGCTTTTGATTTGTTTAGCAGCTAACGTTAGACTGCCGGTTAAACGTTTTATTCTCTTGTTGTTCTGACGTGCGCGTTCTCTGATCCGTACACCCAAAGTGCGCGCACTGTTAAACAGCGCCAAATTACTCAAATAAGTTATCTTTTGTGCTAATGCTGTTAAGACACACAATACTTATGTTTAGACTCGATTGGTTATGTCTAAAAACAAAGTAAACAGCGGAGAGAAAACATACCTGCCTGTATATCGGAAGCCTGCAGGTCTTAAAGGGACAGTACTGCCGACAGTTATTAAAGGTATGGTTTATGCTAAAATTTAATTTCTGACATTATTAACTATATTAATTTCTTTCTATGCTGAACACAAAAGAAAACATTTTGAAAGCTGTGTGTAACCAAACACTTGGTGGTCCACGTTGAATTTGTTAGTAGGAAAAAAATATAATGGAAGCAACTCTTTGGTTTCCCACATTTCCCAAACAGCATTTTCAGCAGAAGAAAGAAAATCATTCAGGTTTAAAACAACTTTTGAGTGATTGTTATTTTTTGGTGAATTACTCTTTTAATATAAAAAATAAAAAACAAAAAAATCACTTTTATTTGTTCAATCAATTTCTTGAATACTCTGGCTAAACATACCTTATATTGTAGCTGAAAAAAAGAACAGTTGGTTGTTGTTGTTGTTTTTTTTTTGTATATTATGTGTATTTGTAAAGCGTATCTTTGTTCTATTTTTTTATTTAGTTATTTTTTTAAACAAAGATAAAATAATGACAAAGATTTTGTTACCTTTGGGAGGATTTGTCTTTATAATAGGGAAATAAGTTTGGTTGTAATGCTCAAACTTTCCAGAGGGGCAGTGATGGGGATCATGATCCTCATTAACAGAACCACACTCACCAAACAGTTTTTCCTCCCAGCAGGACCTGATGGTACTGTATGCTGCTGTTGTCATACAGCAGTTGTATTGAATATTATCCAAATCATAAACATTTGGATTCGTGATTAGACAGCTACTGTTTGCGTGTCTTGATGACAGTGGGATTATGAAAGTGTATTAGGCAGCCATCACAAAGTTTTTTTTTTCTCTCTCTATCTGTTTCTTTCCAGACATTTTCTAGTGTAGAGCAGACGATTCCATCCAGCCAAAGAATCATTCTGTTCCCCTAGGACCTGACAGTATGCTTTGCTTCATTCCATGTTTAAGCATGTAACGGCATCTTAATCAATCAAAATCAAAATAAGTTAAAGTGAAAACAACAACAATGAACAATAAAGAGCTATAATAAGGAGTCTGAATATTTCCAACCAGTATCTAGATATCTTTTCTTGGCTGGCATGTTTCAGCCTTCAAGTAGTTGGTATTGTTTATTTGGTGTGCAAATATGAATGGTTTGAAAACATTCAAATACTATATCAATTCCTTGGTAACACTTTCTACGCAGCCTGTATTTATAATACATTATAATAGTATTCCTAAGGCATTATAATTAAAGCATAGTGCATTATAAATAACTTTATTAGATGAATATTCATAAGCACAGTTTTAATGTGTTGTAACATTTACTTTTTTGTGGTTATAGCTTTTAAGAGTATGGTCATTTATAACACACAATGAAAATGATTACAATGGATTATATAGTAATATATATATATATATATATATATATATATAATACATAATGCATAGTTATAATGCATTAAGTCTCATATCTTGTCATTTTACTTTACTTAAAGTTGAAAAATGCTGTGTTTGTGCACTTTGGATGGGTTAAATGCAGAGCACAAATTCCTAGTATGGGAGAATACTTGGCCCCACTCTGGCCTCTGCCTTTAAAATATCCTAAATCCGCCAAATGCCATCAGGCCTTCTGCCTAATGGATCTTTTTTTGTTTCACAGCTTTTTGTTTGGGCTAAAATATTCCTTTAAAAAGTCAGGTTTTAATTAGAATCCAATAAAAAAAAAACTTTATTAAACAAATAATTTCTCAGGTCCTGGGATGTAATTGGGCAGCGTTCCAGCTTTGCTAAATCATGTAATAGAGGTTCATCAATATACTGTATATATCACTGCGCAGCACCTATGAAGTATGGCCCTTTTTTATGATTTATTTAATCAAAAAAGACAGTTAAAAAACATAATATAGTGAAATATAATTACAATTAAAATAGCACTTTCCTATTTTAATATATTTGCAAAAGTAACTTATTCCTGGGATGTAAATCTGATTTTTCAGCATCATTAAACAGTCTTCAGTGTCATGTGATCCTTTAGAGATCATACTAATGTGCCCAGCACAATTTTTTATACTATATCACTGTTTTTACTGTATTTTTATTAAATAAATGAAGCATAATTGGCAAAAGATTAATACAATTCCAAATTATTCCAAACTAGTACATATTAAAACATAATAAACATGTAATATGTATTTTATGGAGTAACCATCTAAAAAAGTTGCTCAAGTTTTATTTTTGTACTTATTGTTAAACCTTCAACAAAACAGAGCCGAAGAACCTCCAAAAAGGTTCTTGATAAGAAAAGACTACTTTGTTGGATCTTGAAGAGCGCACCTATTTCAAGTACAAGTAAAAAATCTTTGTGTGTGTGTGGGTGTTTGTCGCTTCACAGCTTTCTCTTTCCTGCCAAGCTTCAGAGACTAATAAACCTTCCCCTCCTCCAGCCCTCAGTGTAAAACACCTACCTGTTGGGACGCCCTCCTGCTTGGGGCAGATTCCTCTGGCAGGCGTCAGTCGTTTCTCCTCCTCCTCTCTGGGCGTGACCTGGATCCCGACCTCCACCGGTCCAGACCTCCGGCAGACTTCCGGCCGTGGGGGTCTGGGGGACGGGGAGCCGCCGCAGTCCGTCGGTTTGTCGAAACAGGCACTGGGTCCAGGACACAGTCTCCTTTTGTGCTCGATAAACACTAGAATATCTCCCAGAGGGAAGTTGGTTTGACATTGACCGCAGGTCAGCAGGTCACTCTCTCCGGTTCCGCCCACAGGGCTGACCATGGAGCCCTCCGACGGGTCATGATCTGCTGCAGCTGAGCAGTGAAAGAAGAGGGAAATTACATATAAATTCATTATGCTTCATAATAAGATATGCCTTTCAATAATCAATTTTTGAGCCGTAACAAATCGATGTGCCACAGATGGTTGCAAATAACTGAGATTAAAGCCTGCCAATGTGTTTCATATAAATTTTAATATTGTTTTCATTGGCTATTTCATGTTATATTTTCTAATCCATTGTATTTATCCTTGATAAAACACTAATCCTAACTAGTCTTTAAAATATCCAAATATATATTTAAATATTCTAAATACTATACACTGTATGTATATCACCAATGTTTATCATGTGTGATTTGCAAATTTTGCTTCTAGCTACAACAGTGTGCGCAACATTTTTTGCCAAGTACAGGTAAACATTATTACATTACTGGATTTCCAGAAGAATACAAGTTCAGACTGAAAACATCTGCTTGCATTCTCAAATTCACCACTGTGCAAAAATGTAGCTAATTTTACTGACTGAGCTGCATTACTTTATTCCACTTTTGAATTGGCTTTTGACTGTTCTTTGTTACTTTTTCTTATTTAGTGTTTTTAAAAGAATATTCTACCATTATTCATTTATCCCTGCAATTTGCGCTGATAAAATACATGTCAGTATTTTTAAACAAAACAAACAAACAAAAGACTAAAGAAAGTATTATGTGCATATCAAGCACTTCACAAGTCTTCAGAAACTACTTAAGGTGTTTTCTCCACTTCATCTGTTTCCAAATCATATAATGATTGATGTAAAGGACTCATTTCAGCGAATTTGACTTAATTTTGAATTATTATCTGTCGCAAAAAGCTATTATAGGAATTCAGGAGACTGAACATGAGATTGTCATGTGTTATTTTATTTGTTTATCCTGTAAAGTACTTTAGGCCACTTTGTTGTATTTATACAGTGTTATATAAATAAAGGGAAAATAAAGAAGAAATTAGTCAGTTTTATTACTTTTATATTGCATATTTAATCATTTATGGAGATTGACTGACATTGTCACAATAAACTGGCTTTGTATAGAAAATCCCAGCATGAAGGTTATTCAAAACTTCTTAAAATCCAAGTCTGGAATGACCTAAGAGCAGCTAAATAATGACAATTTAAACTTTTTATGTGTTTTTTTAAACTAGACTTTATATATCTTCAACATTTTGCTCTACAGCTATATTCCTTTATTATGTAAGGCATTTTAAATGAACATTGTGGTATATTTAAAATATGCAACAACATAAATACACATGCCTTGCCTTTACTAGTTTGAATTTAAAATAGTTGGTTTAACTAATTAAAGTATCTGTCAAGTTTCTAAATGACAAATTGCTATTGGTGTGTCTGTGATTTTTGTTCTTCAGTTATTGTGAGCTGCAAATCTGTTTTTCAGTCTGGCTATCAAACTGGTCCAGACATGATTAACTTGCTTGTTGGTCTATTGCATGTACTGTAGACTCTAGACGACAAATGAGTTCTTTAAAATGACTTCATGGACCGAAATTTTCCACACATTTGCAGCTATCCCCACTAAATCACTGTGAGTGGAGTGCGTCCAAAAAGAGCTGGATAGAATCTGTTAATGAAAATGAAATATCTCTGGAATTAGCACAAGTTACAAGAGTTAAAACGGTCTCTGTCAGTGTCTGATTCTGTCCTCATGAAACAAAATTCACAGTTCACACAGCATACACTAACACCTGTGAGTTGCACAGTATGATCAGCGGAGTGTGTGTGTGTGAGTCAGTGAGTGTGCGGTAGGTAGTACAGTCGCAGTCTTGCAGTGGTATCTGTGTTTCCGGTCTACTTCTCTGCACGCTGGACGGATGTTGGAGAGGTGCACATGCACCGTACAGGTATGTCTCAGCAGACAATCTAGCACTCACAAAAGCCGCAAAATACGCTCTCAGGCATGGGTCGCCTCACTTGTCAGTGCATCGCAGGTGCACGTTGGGAACAGTGGTTAAGGAGCTTGACAAACAGCCGTTTTCATATGTGAAAATCAGTTACATCTTTATCATCTCGTACCCTCATCAAATTCCTTGTTTGGCATCTCAATGCTGTTTTCCCGCATTATTATCGATGACGAAACAGCACTCTATTTGCTGTGAAATGTATCTGACTCAACACAAAACCACAGTGAGATACAAAACAGATTTACAGAGAGCGTAAATACAGGAAAAAACAGCAGCAGTATGAGATCCGATAGCAATTCAGCTCCAGTCTCTGCCTGAGGGACAAAAACACACTGGTTGGCTGTACACTCTTAAATATAAAGGTTCTGTTTTGGCCATCTGACATCTAGAACCTTTTCATCTGACATCTAGAACCTTTTCAATGCACAAAGGTTCTTTAGTTTATAAAATGTGACCCTGGACCACAAAATCAGTCATAAGGGTAAACCTTTCAAATATGTTGATTTATACATCATCTGAATAATGAATAAATATGTTTTTCATGGATGTATGGTTTGCTAGAATTGGACAATTTGTGGCATGTAATAATAATAATATAGGAATTTGAATTTTGCGGAAAATAAATAAAAATACTGAGAACCACGCCTTTCAAGTTGTCCAAATGAAGTTCTTAGCCATGCATATTACTACTCAAAATGTTCTGATATGAGGAAATGTACAAAATATCTCCATGGAACATGATCTTTACTAATGATTTTTTGGTATAAAAGAAAAATAATTTTTGCTATAAATATACTCCAGTGACTTAAGACTGGTTTTGTGGTCCTGGATCACAAATGTTAAGAAAAGCACTGTTCATTGAAATTAAGAGTCTGGGAGCCATGGGAACAGTAACTTAACTCCTGTGGAATATTTGACTCAGCATGATATTTAGATTCTTTTCAAAGAATATTCTTGATCTGTTTTAAATTTAAAACGTCCGCTATCACAGAGCTGACCAAAGTCAGTTTGAGCAGCATGTGATATCTAAACAGAGCAGCGCATGCATGATCTGAAGGACGCCTGCGAGAGCACACACTGCAGCCCTCTCTCTCTCTCTCTTGCCGGCTGACAGGAGACCCCCAGAGCAGTGGAGCAATGCCAAGAAGGAGAACACAAACATCGTGGGCTTGGCTTAGACCCAATGCCACCGAATTGGGTGCGGAGGGTGTGCTGGGAGGCATCCACACCGTCCTGAACGGGCCAGACATGAGCGGTGGACACAATAGAAGAAGGTGTATGTGAGAGCCACAGGTGTACAGCAGATGATGTGTGTGCTGTTATATTTCCATCAGAAGCTGAAACTTGAATTATTATATAAAATAAAAAATGTGTAAAGAAGCAGTATCATCAATTATGTACACCTTCAACATTAATAATTCTGTGAATTTACAGTTTCTTGCTTAAATTAAAAATCCTGGTCCTGCAATCCAATTTAGACTAGGAAGTGAACAGTACATTTTAAAACAAAGAAACATTATGCTGTATAATGTGCAAGATGCATCTCTGTTACATTGAGCATGGGAATGTTTCTTTTTAACAAACTGCGGAGCTCATGCAGATCGAATGCTGCTAAAAGCAAACAGATGAACGTAATCTATTGTTTTTATGCAAATGTTACTCTAATTGTTATTCTGAAAAGAAGATGTACAATTAAAAACAATTAACAAATTTAAACCTGAACATTTATTAGTGGACTATTTTTGAAACTTGTTTAATGTGAAAAGAGGAAAAGAATTACGAGAAAAGGAAATCAGTACATAGAAATAAACGTGTGCAACAAGACAATCTGAAAATAAAAACAGTGGAGAATATATATATATATATTTGTTATTCTATTAAAAAGCATTTAATATCACAGTAGTAATTAGTAATAAAAGAAAGCATTTGTGATAAGATATGAAATACTTATGTTTTGATTATTAATCATTTTTAATAACAAATCATTTGAGGTCAAGTCTATTGTGGTCATTGCTCTGAATGAAAAAAAAAATCATAATTAAAAAACACAGCAGACGACATCTCGCGCATTCAGAACAAAGATTATAAAGTGATATATATTTGCGCAACTGTTAACATCCCCAGCATGTGTTAAAAGATTTAGTCTAATGTGATTTCTGAGCTCACCAGGTGCATTTTCAAAAAAAAATTATAATAATCCATGTGCTTGACAACGTCTGTTTCTTATCTTCATTTAAGGCCTCTACACTGTCAACTGCTCCTGGATGCATGCCAAACAAGTGCGCACAATTCTGAAATGCACGTGTGCGTTCTAACGACTCTTCCGAACCCCCAAAATTTCTCATAAAGCTGCGTGCTGGAAATCCGAACCACAAATATTGCTTAGAAAAAACTTGGTTGGAGGCAAGGACACAAAATGTTTAGGAGCAATGAGCACAGTGGGCACAGCGTCTATATTACTGCTCCCCAGGGTGAAATCTATACTCCAATAAATTAAATTAATTACCTTTAGCGTAAGATAAGAGATTTATACTGAGCCTGTTGTGGGAATGATACACTTGGGAGGAGAGATAGCAATTCAGGGTATTAACCATTATAAATACAGTTATCACGTTTCCTGAAGGCAGTAATCAGATTCTCAAAGAAAACACACACACATACACTCTCTCTATCACTTTCCCTCTCGTAAGGACTTACAGCACCCCCTATCAGCTTCAACCGTTCACATTTACACTCTACTGAAGCTGTGCAAAGCAGCAAACACGACACTCATAAAATAAACCCAAATATTGTGCAGTGGAACAGAGACTCGCCTACAATATTTGCCAAGTCAGGTCAGACAAGTCCGATCAGCGGGTAACCACACGTCCATCAAACAGCTCTCGGCTCACACGGTCTGTGAAATAAGTTCTTTCGAAGGCAGTGTGAACACACACAAAAAGGGTGGACATCACCATAAAGTCACTTCTAAAGACGAGAGCCACTTGTAAAAAGGCTGATGTGACCCTTTCCACTGTAAGAAATCAAAGGCGCTGTGGTTCATGCCTTGCGTTTTATTAGCATGATGACCAGCGGCCACTAAAAGATCACGGAAAACATCATGTGAGCGTTCAGAGAGCTGACATTCATGACCATTAAAGAGTCGTTTTACATTTTAAGAGCCAGTAAGGGCCCTAATGGACAGCCCCCACCCACATTTTAGCGTTTCACGCAAGACAAGCTACTCATGTAATGAATCATATATGTTCACACAGTTTACATGTGACTTACGAAGAAAAAACTAAACTAATGAGTTTCTTCGGCTCTGAGGCGGTTTGCAGGAATCTCAACGCAAGCGCTTTCGTCTCTTAGACTTCCTCAAGAGCCCGTATTTGTGTTTGCAAGAGCCCTGCCATTTTAGGTCATGGCTTGAGACGTTCTCTTTAGTGCACACACCTGTACGTGTACATGCGGGTGGAGAGTGCGCCCCGCGTTTATTTCGAGACGTGAAGTATGTTGATATTCCTGTTCCTTGCTTTTCTCTTTGAGTGTGATCTATAGGTCTTGTCGCTCTGGGCAGAATCTCTCTATTGTGCAACCTCCAGCTAACTGACATGTTTTGTGCCAAAAGCATTGACATAGCCAAATGAGGGCACTTTGGTTTTCCCCTGCAGACAGACAGACACCCCAGAAAGAGCCCGTGAAGACTGGAATGGAGGTTGGCGTGCAAACCTGAACGGAGTCCACTTAAAAAGTGTCGGTTTACACTCTGTACACATGCGATAGAGTGTATAGAGCGCACAATGTAAACTGCACATTTGCCAACTGACACACACACACACACACACACACCGCCAGACTAATTATGTTTGAACTAAACACATATTTGAGACACAGTATAATTATTCCGCTCAACACACTTACACATGATGGCTTTTGCTGTACAAACATACATATTTAAGCAGGCGATAACGTAGGAGATGTTTCAGTATTTATTAGTCACAACAACTGGAAAGAAACCCTAAAAAATGTATTCTGAGAAAAAACGAAAACCTCTGCTCAATAAACCACATCAGGTAAAATAACCTGGCAGACTAGCAGTGGTTTGAATTTAAAGGCCACCGGCTCTCTGTAAGCCCACCCACTCCTTTAACACACTTTTCTCATCTCATGGCTTCACATTTTCTAAAAGGACAACATCGGCATCATTAACAGGGCAAATTTTGACGTGTAAAGACCATCTACTCACTACTGAATCAGATATTTTCAGGAAGGCACGCCTTCGCATTGTACCCACATTCTCAGTGAAACTAGAAATACCAAAATGAATAACAAGACAGAAGGCAATCAGATAAAAAAATAAAAAGGCAAACATTTCTAAAAAGGTTAATAAAATTTTTTTAATGATTTGATAAATACAAAAACATCTTAAGCTTAAATAAATACATGGAAAAATATTTTAAATAAACAGTATGTGTGTATGGATTAAATCCGATTCAGTGATACTGTATGTAATGTCTTAACTGTGGATAAACTTTCCTGGTCTTTTATTGTTTAAGGCTGCAATCATTATTATAATCATTTGTAAACATTATGTAAAGATAATATCATCGAGCTGCTATAAACTAGGCAGAATTGGTTTGTTTGTTTTTTAAAGTAAACTCTTTCCATGAGGTTACTCTCAACATGATTATTTTATTAATAATAATAATAAAACTAGGCTAAAAGAAAACTTAAAGGGTTTAGAGTACTTGTTGCTTTTGCATAAAGTTACTATGGGAAAGAGTGTGTAAAGCATCTTGGATAAAAGGATAAATTAAAAATGAACATAAGGAGTGTGTAGTTTTGGACAATCAACATATGTTAAAAACTGATTAAAATGTTTCACATTGCAGCACATTAGTTTTTAAAAGTAAATTAACACCAGGCTATCCAGCAAAGACGGAGCCTTTTAAATAAGCTTGGTAAGCCATGTATGCTTGTGTATAGCCCATGTGTGACAATAATAGAAATTAGGTGAGGAGAGTGTGTGTGTGTGTGTGTGTGTGTGTGTTGAGTGGGACAGAGCAGATGAACGCGTGGGTCTCACAAAACTGTATGGTTTTATATTGAGCACTTTCAGTTTGTTTAAATCGGTTATTTACATTAAATGAGAAAAATATCATCATAGGAGGATGTATTGATAACGTTTAAAATAAATAAATAAACACGATGAAAACTAACAGGCCTCAATTTTTGGTAACAGATTATCGATTTAAAAAAATAACTTAAATGTAATAAGCAAACCTACACTTAGCTCGCTGTTATTATTTGCACTTCTAATTAAGTTTAGTTAGGATAGTGCACATACTTACGTTTTATGAAAACAAATTATAGCCTACCTAGTACCTACACTAGACTTAACGGTGGGTTTACGAGCCGGTGATCCTAAATGTTTAATGCACGTCTACATTTAAAAGCAAATCAATTTTAGTTACAGATATCCGTCTGCAAGCACGACACAAACAAAGCAAACAAACAAGAAAGAAAGTTTTTGCACCCCTATACTACTTCATTGTATTGAGGGAGTGCGGTCAGTGTGAAGAAGGTGACAGAAGGTCGTGTACTCACTCGGTAGGTTCTCCCTCTGTGTGAGGGACAGATGCTGTGGGTTGCCTTGCTTCCGTCGGGACATCGCCCCGCATTTACAGCAGCATCTCACGGACACTCGGACTAATGTGTGCGCTCCAGAAGACCTCTCCGAACTTTCCTCCACAGCCCTGGTACTGTTCCACCGCGCTAGTTCTAGTCGTTATCGCGGCACAAACTAACACTTGTACTCTGCGAACAGACTAAATTGCATTCGACTGTCGTGAGGCATCAACTAAGTGCCACTTAACCTGAGATAGCGACGCGTGAATACCACTCCGACCCGCAGCAGCGATAACCTCGATTCCAAAACACTGTCTTAAAATTCTTTAAAAACCCCTAAAACATAAAAGCAGTTGTCCTGCTATAATGGAAATCCAAGATCCGTGGACGGCGGGCTCGCCAGGTGAGAGAAGTCTTTGGCACTGTCCTCCATGTGCGCTTGGCATCAGAGCGCAGAATGGCTCAACCTCTGAAGACAACACCTCCTCTCCAGATCAATCAGGACCCGAGCAATTACGTCTCGCGTTCACGCTGCTCTCAGGGAGGACCCAGCGCCTGTGTGTGTGTGTGTGGCAGGGGTTGCCTCTGAAGAATGGAATGGGATTCAAGTTCAAGTACGGACGTGATGTGACGCGTGGCGCTGGGGGCGACTAGCGGTGGCAGTCTGGGGACAGAGGGTCTCCGTGCCCACCGGCAACGCTCCCGTCACTGCACACTGCTAAAAAAGACGGGCGCGGAAAGCAAAAAAAAAAAAAAAAAAAACTTGACAGCTTTGGTTGCAAGAAATTCACTTACAAAACGTTGACAACGTTTTAGAGACTGTACGGGATGGCATTTGAATGCTTGTTTATGTTGCAGGCCAAAACCATGCGTTTCATTAAATTAAATAAAAGGCCAGAGCATAAACCAACGTACTTTAACAAGCTAAATTTGATTTGCACCTTAAAATACATCTTGCTGAAAACAGAAAAGCACATGCTGACTTAAAAGTGCAAACCCCATCGGGGTTAACATGACGCGTGGTACAATAATGCAATGCACACTGCAAAGTAAAACATTGAAATAAATAAAGTTGATAATAAATAAAATAGCCTATTTTTAAAAGTGATGTGTCACTTTTTGGGACGTCATTTTTACAGGTTTCCATTGTAAATTATCAGGTAAAATAGGATTAAATGTAAGTTTTTATATTTTAAAATGCATTGTTTTGTTATCTAAAAAAATCGAAAAAATGTTCTGTATTTTTAGTAAATATTAAAATTCTTAATTTTGTTTTCTTTTCTTTTTTTTTTAAAGCGATTCATGCTTTTTAATTTACTTTTAGGCCTACACTGTAAAATAAATTGCCCGGTTAAATACTAAATGAGCCTGCTTAGTATATTTTTACTTTTAACTTTCTTACACTGTAGTGGGAGTATAGCCTATAATGCACAATTTTATAGAAATAACATAAGAACTAGACATTTTTACGAAAACTAAAGTAGAAGCTGTGCTGTAGGCTATTTTAATAAAATGCTGTGCTTATAAAAAAAATTGTTACTAATATCATGTGCTGTATTTTTTGTACTGCATTTGTAATAAAGATAATAATTCGTAAACCATCACAATCTGTAGATCCTCAATGCTGAGATTCAAGGTACGCAATTGTGTGTGTTAGACGCCCTGCACTGTTTTGTTTTTATTTAAGCCAATAGCGCCACCTGATGGTCTTCAATGGAACTAAAGCGTGTTTACTGAGACGAGGGTTAGGGCAGGTTTAATCACATCTGCTCCAGAATAACTCACAGAAGGGGAAAAAATAGCATAGAAGAGACCGGGGCTAGTTGTCACAGGGGCTGTATTAGTCCATCTTACACTGAAATAATCTGTATACTGAAAAAAGCCTATAGCATACAATTTAGAGCCTACAATCAATTTGCTATGCACACTTTAGAGATTTTAATTAAAATACATATTTCCTTCTTTCCATCACAGCAGAAGAACTATGATAAATGGCATATCACTTCACACTGAGGCAATAACTTGCATACAGTGTATACAGTCAGTGTAGCCAAGCCCCAGAGCAAAGACAGATTCATCAATAAAACATGATTTTTTTCCATTAAGGGTTACCGTTGTTGCCTCTGGGAGAGGAACACCATTATACAATAGCAACACGCAAGACACTAAAATAAAAAAAAAGTTTATGCTGTTAGTTTGGTCATATTTCAATAGTGGCTTGCCTACATGTAGACTGCATTTTTTGGGCATCCTAGACACGTTATTACATGCTCACACAGCTCAGTGACCTGGAACGCTTACATGATGTAAAAAATCCTCACTAGTTTTTGAAACCCTGTCTCTCTCTTCACACTGAAATATGTGGATGGTGATTAAGAATAGAACACACCATGCAGGACTTTTTGACCAAATAATGGCAAACCCACACTTGGCAATGATTTTAACCCTCCTGTTACCCTAAAATCCGCTAACACCTTTTATCCTCTTTATTTGACCCCAGCAATTTAACCTCCAGAATATGATTTTTTTTTTTTTTTTGCAAATAGGTTAGTGTCAGGTAATTGATGTCTTTGTTGACTACTTAACAACACTCTGAAATAAAGAAGAATTAGGTTTTCCCC
>JAUCMS010000045.1:2739665-2756564 GCA_032357445.1 Enteromius radiatus
AATAATAAAATATCATAAGAATAAAGTGAGGTGAAGTGACTTGTGTGCATTTAACCCATTCATTTCCTAGGCTATTGATTTCCTTGGATTTGCATCTCAGTTCAAACCTTTTCTTGGTTCATTCCATGTTTTATAGACAACCTCAATCCAGCTAATCCTGATTTGCACAGGTTAAATTAATCGAGTGTATTTTAGTTGAGGACTTCATAGTCCAGGTGTTAGTAATCTGTACTTAATCTGTGTTTCAGAAAGCCATTTTTTAAAACATGATTAACTATTCTCCTGTCTTAATTTAATCTTGGTCCGGGAAACTGCCCCAAAATGTATGAATTAGAAACATTTTGTTACAAAATGTTGTTACTGTCACTTTTGACCAGTTGAAAATAAAAAAAATACAAATTTGCTGCACAAAAATTGCAATTAGAGTGAGATGTACAGAATAACTGAATTTTCTAATTTATGATTTAATTTTCTATTACTTTCTAATTAGCAGCAAATACTTATGTTAAAGCTGACTCATGCTATCCTAGAATGATTTCTACATATTGACTTTTGAGATCTCTTTTTTTAACCAAGACAAAGCTTTCCTGAAGACTAAACCTATACTGCCACCTAGTGGAAACACTTGACAAATGAATTCATTGTACAAATGAATAGTCATTTTATAGTTCAATTTCAATAATTCTTTAATGTGTCTGAAGTCTACACAAGAACACAATTCCTTCCTGTCACTGTTTTAATTCAGATTAACTCCGTAATGCAGTATTTAATAGATAAACAGTAATTAAATTCCAAATTGTGCAAAAATTAATAAGGAAATAAACTTTGCAATGGTTTGTTCAAGATAACTATAAATTAATGTCAAATACTGAGGTCGCTAAAAACAAAAGTAGCCTACTTAAAACATCAGCTCAGTAGATTATAAACTATTTTTTTCTGAAAGCACATATACAAGGATCAGCCTTATTCGTCAGCATCCACAAACTGGCCATCCACTGTAGCATAAATAAAGCGGACCCATTTCACAGGTTTAATGTGGTGAATTGCTGGGATGTAGTGTTCCTGGATTGAGCTTGGGCCATTCTGGACTTTAGAATGAAACCCTTCCCTTACTTCTGTTCTCAGATCATCTCCAGGATCTGCGGTAAAAATACAGCTATTAATGTTGAGCCACATAAACTGTTGATTACAAAGCAATTTTTATGGAATATACATTCATATCTGGAAATGAAATTACCATAGATAGGCTGTTTCTGCTTTTCATTGCATTGTGAAATCTCCTCTAACTCCTTCTCCCAGTCCTCTTCCTGACTAGGGGGCCGTGGCTTGATATTGTTGTTACCCATCTGAGGGAATCTTCTATATACTTTTTTTTTTGGTCTCCACTTGTGTGGGTGCATTTCTTTTTTTTACCTCTTTAAGGTCTTCAAAGGAAACTTAGATATGTTCTTCCTCCAGATCTCAGGCCTATGTTAAAATGTTACAATATGTAAACAACACATGAACATTCTATTCTGGTAGTGTTGATACATTAATGGACTTTTTTCACAATGGTTTTAATTTATTTTATTTTTTGTACATCTCTTTCTCTCTTTCTTTGAACAGGGGTTTTGTTGACGTTTTCTATGTTAAATAATTAGTCAATTGTCATCACCTTACCGGGTTTAAATCGTTTAACGTCTTGTTAAATCACAATGTGGATGAAATTTTAATATTTATTTCCGTAAGACTAAATTTTTGTGAGCCAAAACAAAAATGATCCCTATGCAAAACAACAACCGGTCTCCCTTGTACTTATAGTGCACCAGACTCTGTCATTGGTTAATTTACGTTTTGTCATCATTAACATACTTGTGAGTTAAACAGATTTGCAGATTTTTGAACTCACGGCGGCGCCCTTGTTTCCGTCAGAACTATTGCTCGTAATCAGTGATATGATGACGATGATACTGCTCTTGCGTCGGCCGTTCACTCTGGTCTAGTTTTCCCTGCGAGCAAGAACCGAGTGAAACTCTATGCACGAACGCTGCTGACGTATTTCCGGTAGAATCTCAGTCAGCCTATTTACTTCCGCATAGCGCATTCTATAGCGAAGGATACCGGCAAAACTCTTTCATAACATTCATTTGAGAGCGATTTATAATTTAAGTATTAAATATAGTAGTTATATATTATAGTAATGGCTTGCAGAAAGTTTAAATATCAACGGCGGAAAGACATTAGTTCGGCTGAACATTGTGTCCCGTTATGTGAAGCCTCCTCAAAGTTCAACTCTGTATTGAGTTTCCACACTTTTCCCGTGGACGAAGAAACACGATTAGTGAAAGCTTGGGCAAAGGATTAAAGACAAGAAAACATTTGGTGGAGATTGATTTTAGATTTATTTTTGTAATAAATAATATAAACATGAATATAAATTATTGTATACAATGTTGGCTGCACTTCAGTACTGTAGTACTGTAAACATGTAAATATATAAATAACTTTAAACATTTGCACTGCAGTAATGTAAACATGCAAATATATAAATAACTTTAAACATTTGCACTGAAGTAATGTAAATATGTAAATACAAATAACTTTGATACAGTGTTAAACATTTCCTGTAGCCTACAGTGATGTTGTGTAAATACAATATTAAATGATTATTTGTCTTCTGTGGTTTTTTGTTTGTTTGTGTTTTCTATACCTGTAGGCATCTTGGCAGGTAAAAGTAAAAAAAGAAATAGCTCAACAGCTTTTTCTCAATTTGAACGGTGTCAGTGTTTAATGAATTTAAGTTGGTACGGTATATTAAACATCAAAAATACAGTTTCAGTACTGTATATAAAAACAATAAAAGAATATTCAGAAAAAACAAGTCCTGTGCATGACAGGGAATAATATTTAGAGATGTTTACAGTTGGTTTGATAGCTTTATCTCAAACGGTGTCAGAGTTTAAAGGATTTCTATTATTTTATACATTAAAAGTTGTAAAATTATAAACCCATAAAATGCTCATTTCAAAAACTAAGTCTTGTGCATTGACAAAGATGTTTTTCTGAACATTTTAGTATTATTTGTGTAGTATAATGTCATGTAGTTTAATTAATTTAGAAGGTTAATTTATAAAAAAAAAAAAAACATTCTAGAAATCAAGCCTTGTGCAACGTAAAGGACATATATTTAGGCCTCCGCTTCAATTTCATTGGGCGAATCTGTGAACCAATCATTTTCCTTTCTGCCCTCAGAACATGTTTGGATAAGTAAAACTCCTATCTGCGTTTGGCGCCATTCTTCTGGCATGATTTATTTAATTATTGACTATTTGATCAATGTTGTACCTTCATATTTACAAGAATGAAGATTGTAATGAATGAATGAATGTGAGTTAATAAATCAGACACATATACTACTAAAATCCCACCATTGCACAAATTGATAAAGGCAACACTCGCTCAGCTAACGTTAAATTAGCTCTGAAAAACGAAGATAATATCTACCCAGCAGACGAAAACAGGATGAGAAGGTATAATGATATTGTGTAGCCAACAACTCTCTACAGCTAACAAACAGCTAAGTTACCCTTACCAGTAGAACAAAAAACTGCATTTTGTTATGATCAGTTTTTAATAGTTATAGCGACATGGTTGTAAGTGTTAAATGGTTAAACTGTAATTTTCAAAAACTGAAAATTATACAATAGCTAACACTACAGTACACATAAATTTTTATGTATTTATTTTGTTGTTAATATTATTATTAAAAGAAATATCAGGAACAACATTCCCATTTTAACCCACTAAAATTCAAATCTACTCCCTTACATTCATTGTACTGTTTTTAGTAACACAACACTTGTGCTCCGTAAGTTGAAAAAGTTGCTAAATGATTCACTCGCTCGTTTGCATGTGGCTGGCGACACCTGCTGGTCAAACCGAAGTAAATAGCTACATTTTTACAAATGAATCCCAACCGTTTTCACAATTTTAGTTTACTTTGCCATTTACAAAAATACTGTCCCTTTTTATACACACAATAAAATAATTGAAACTAAACCTTCGTTAAAAATGTGATAAAAAAGATTTTAGACACTCGTGGATTCAAGGTTTAAGAGCTTCGTGAATTTGTGTTTTTAAAAGCACCCAGCAACGGCAGTGAATAATCCTTCTAATATTTTCCAGCAGAATGTTGTTTGTTTGGTTTATTTGAAGGGACAGACAGGTTCTGATTGCATCGACTGAGGTATGTAATCATGCATAGAAACTGCCAGATATTCTCTTTCTCCAAGAAAAATGAAATGACCTCTCAGTATATTTGTTAGACTTGTTTAGAACATATGTTCAGTTAGCTTTAGATTTTTCATATAATCAATTTAAAATCATGAACAGTGATGTCGGTTAATATTCTGATAAAAACTAACATTTGACTTTTAATTAATTAAAATGTTTTACAGTTTCTTGAGAGTGACTCTAAAAATATGTGTAGCTTAACAGTCAATTCCCACAAACAGGAAATACGTACTGAATGTAATTCACTTTGTTTAAGTAAATTTGCTATAATAGAAATAATAATACATTTAGAGGAGACATAATTAATTTATCAAGTAGTTCATGAGTTTGATTTATTGGTCGTACTGTAAAGTTAACTGAAACTTGTTTTGTTTTTTTAAACAGAAAGCTTCATCAGCACTAAACATAGAAAATAAAAATGATATTTCTGGTTATTGGTTTTGAAGTAGTTCGTCATGTTCGCAGTAAACCGAAGGTCAGTTACGCCCTCTAGTGGATCCATCTGGCAGTTCCATCTTCACCATTCACCGTCCTGAAGTGAGACTGTTCAAGAAACAAGGTACAACAACGGCACAAAACTAGCATTTTATAGGAAGTCCTTAAGCTTTAAGCCTTATTACATGGTCTTTGAATAATAGCTTTTCAGAATAAAATGAGTAATTACAGCTATTTAACGATACATTTGTATGTTTGTGTACTTTTTACATAGGCTTCACTGCTGATTATTAGAGTGCTGTAATAAATAAACTGATCTACTTGAGGTTTTAATTTAGCAATTGGTCTTAAAAATCACTAGTTAAAACCAAGCTTTTAAAATATTTTAAATTGATTTTGATCCTCTTGAAGGTATTGATGCTTCATGGTCTATTTTCTCTTTACTGATTTACTGTAATTCATTGTACTGGTTGAAAGCACTTGCACCTGCATGGCTTAATCTTTGAGAAAGAATAAATTACTGGCAGGAAAAACCTAGTTTCCAGCAAAAACACATGCATTTATGTACTCTATGTAGCCAGTTTTTACACAAGCTATGAGGGTAAGATGGCTCACTCATTTGTAATGTTGGTTTCAAATATTGTAGAATCTGAAATATTATTTCTGTTCTAAACTCATTTTTGTCTGTTTTAGTTTTTGCTGGTAGTTGATGCCCACAGCAATAAAGCAATAGATGAAAAAAGGAGGGAAAACTGTCACATGGTGGCAGAATACACGCAGGAATTGATTCTGTTATTGCCTGCAGGGAAGTCAAACTCCATTTGTCATAATGTCAAGTTGAGCACTAAAAATACACCACTTCAACGTGGCACACCTGCAAAGTGACCCCTTTTAAATGTGTTAGATCATTTAGCTCATTATGGGAGACAGATGGAGAGGCCTTTGTGTTCAGCCTCACAGGAGCAGTTCTCATATGCAGCCCGTCTGAAATAACTGCGCTTCAGGAGGTTTGGCAGCAGGTGAGCTCAAATGTTCACAGCAGAGGTCACTAATTAAATGATTTTCATATCTTACATATAACTTGTGTTTGCACGGACAGGTACCGATTGTCAGTTAATTGAACCGTTGATGCTTCAATTAGACATTTAGACATAAAAACAGACTTGTTTTTTTTCACATTTTTAAACATATTTAATACATCAGATAAATTTGTGCTAATTTGCTGATGTTCATTTTTGACTTAATATAGCAAATATATAACAATGGGATTTTAATAATAATAGAATTAATAACAAATGATCTTAATCGCATACAAAATAAAGGTTTTTGTTTACATAATATATGAGTGTGTACTTTGTATATTTATATTGTGTATATAAATACACACACATATTTGAGAAAAATGTTATATTTGTATATTAAATATATTTATGTATAATATGATTTAATTATGCATGTAAATAGTTTCAAAATATATACTGTATGAGTATATTTATATATATATATATACATAATAAATATACACAGTACACACACATATATGTAAACAAAAACCTCTATTTTGGATGCAATGAATCACGATAATTGCAAAAAAATAAATAATATTAAAATACTATTTACATTTTAATTATATATATATATATATATATATTTTAATACATTTAACTTGTATATATTTAAATTCAGTTAATTTTATGATCACTTATATTGTGGTAAGCATAATGACACAATGCAGTAAAATAATGACTTAAAAATAAGAAATGTGTCATATTCAATTCATATGTTAAAAACCTAACCTATTTTTTTAAATATATACATATATACACTACCGTTCAAAAATTTTGGGTCAGTAAGATATTTAATGGTCTTTAAAGATGTTTCTTCTGCTCATCAAGGTGCATTCATTAGATTAAAAATCCAGAAAAAATATATAATATTGTGAAATATTATTTCAATTTAAAATAACTGTTTTCTTTGTGAATATTTTTTAAAATGTATATTTATTCCTGTGATACAAAGCCTCATTACTCCAGTCTTCAGTGTCACATGATCCTTTCAGAAATCATTCTAATATGATGATTATTACTAGAATTGTCAATGTTGGAAACAGTTGTGCAGCCAAATATATTTTTTGGAACCTGTGATTTTTTTCTTTTTCTTTGATGAATAACAAGTAAAAAAACAACATAATTTTTTGCCAAATATAAAACATTTCTAAAGTGTAAATCTATGCTATTAAGCAACACTGATAATAAAAATCAGCATATTAGAATGATTTCTGAAAGTGACACTGAAGACTGGAGTAATGATGCTTTTTATCACAGGAATAAATTACATATATATATGTATGATATAGTAAGTAGCATAGGTTGCTTAAACCAGGTAAATATTCCTTATTCATCTAATCATTGTTTTGTTTTTGATTATGGCCCTAGAAATCAAAAATGAGATACATGGGTTTATAGAGTATGCTGATTTCTTGTGATGTTTTTTTTTATTTTATTTTTGAAGTATGAAACACTGATCTCGGATGGATCACATTCATGGAAATTAAGGAGAATGTAAGAAGGAAAAGACATATATTAGGAACATGAATATGTCACTGTCGCTGATCCCAAGAGCTCATGAACACAATGCGGCACAGCTTCAGTTCTTTTGATGAGTCTCTTACTCTGAGCATTTGAATTGTAGAATCATTTTCAGTGTCGTGATGGAGATAAACAATGTCTCCATCTGTGTAAACAAAGCACATGTAAAGTAGCAGATGAATATGACAGCTGATTTAACCTTAGTCTGATCAGTAAGAGGGGGTGTGTGAAGTGTGCCTGGCTTAGTCATAAATGCTGAGTGAAAAAGTGGCTGCGGTGTGTGATGGGCAGTCAGCTGTGTAAATGGAGCTTATTTCATGCTTTCGATTCACTCACGGAGGAGTATGCAGATTCCCATTTGGACGGGCCTGACTCCTGGCCGACGCAGCCATCCAAGACACCTCGTACCACACCCCCCCATTATGAAGAGGCGTTTGCAGTCAGATCACGAACTCACAACAAAGAGGGAATGATGTGAAATAGAGGTGCCAGTCATTGATGTGAGCATTAGCCCAGAATGGGCAGAAATTAGAGAACAGAGTGTTACACTTGTGTTTTTCCAGAGTCAAACAAATACATGTTCTGCTGTGCTGTACAAGCATGTGCTTTAATTGGATTTGATAGTTCATTACTGGCCACACATGGGTTTATAAACGAAGCCCTTATTTTGTCAAGCCAAAATCGAACATTCAAAATGACAGATTTAACACAAAGCAACATTCAATGTAGTCAACATTCACTGTGTCATGATAGAAGAAGAGTGTTTAGCAACAGATCTGTTCGTCAATAATATTTCGCCTTCATCGTTTCTTAAAAATAATGTACATTTGATGATATAAACACACTCAAAAAACAAACCAAACCCAATTCATTACTTTTTTTTTGCATGTGACCTGAACTGAACAGACATGTCCATCATATAACATCAAAACATTTTGTATTATAAATTTATATATGATATTTTGTTTTAATAGGACATTAGAAGAGTTGGGATTTCTATTAGCGTCAAAATATATATTTAAAAAATATATTTGCACTCTGCTGTATATCACTTTGTATAATGAAATTAATTGTTTATTTTATTATTCATTGGAAATGTGGATAACATAACTTATCCAACTGCCCAAAAGTCTGAGACCATAATGGAAATCTGATCTTTTTTGTCATTGAAATAAAAATTGAAGACGCAGAAAACATGAGAAGGAATATTTATGCTGTACTACATGTCTAAATTACACTTTCATTGTTATACTGATATAATGTAATATAATAGTAATAATAATTTGTTGATATAATTTGATTTAATTTATAATTAAAAATATATTAATACTAAATAGCATAATTTCCACAGTGGTCTCAGATATTGGACCCCATTTCAAGTTTACAGCTAAACAAAAGCGCTATATAAATAGGCGACTTGACATTATATGCACAATAAAGCAAGACATGGTCCATTGGCACTTTGTTTAAAAATGGTCTTGTTGCTCTTTTTCATTGTCATTTCTAAAGCATTCTGCACATGCGTATCCAGCACAAAGAGTGCTTAAATGTGAGACAGAAATCAAAGGCAGAAAATGTCTTGCTGTGGCGTCTCTCTGAAGACAATAGGAGCCCTTGACCATCGTTACGACGGAAACAGCACAGGCAATGACACTTAGTATTAGCTCAAATGCGGTACGTTATATCAAATATTGCCGTCTGACTCTTTGAAATAACACTCAATGCTTGACTGTAACTGAAAACCGCTTAGCAATCAGAAAATACTGCGGATGGTTTGACCGAACTGAGACGCAGACCAAAGGTGTAATTGTTGCCCAGCGGGGGAGTCTGAAGCCACCGCTGAGATTTCTGTCTCCTTGGTTCTACTTCTTGACAAAAGTGTGAACAGTGTGTTACTGCGTCCTGTTTGCCCTAGAACAGGACCGACCGCACTTCCTGCAGGCACGACACACTGCATCATCATGATGATTGGGTGCAAGCCCCCATTACCCTTCTAGCAGGAGTACGAGGGAGGGAAGGAAAGCTTGTGTGTGTGTGTGTGTGTGTTGGTGTATCTGTGCCTGCTCGCAATAAATGAGCACTGTGCACCCATCCGTAGCGAACCTAATGGAAAAGCAAAGAGCATCATTACCTCTGGCACTCTGCCTCCCCCACATCACCATTCTTTGAAAAATATGGACTGGACATGTCAAAATCCCTTTTTGTGAAGGACACGCACCATTTAATGGACAGCTGATGGGGTGAAGCATCCTCAGGTGCAAGCTTGATTATCCCGTTCACAACTGCAAGCTATTATTAACAGCATTATCTACAAACAGCATGCGCATACTGCCTAATGCACCGCAAAAATGGTTTTCTAGCCTAGACCTTTGGTCTTGTTTCTAGCCAAAATATCCAAAAATTCTTAAATCAAGAAGGATTTTCCAGACAAGTAAAAAATATGGTCTAGTGACCTTTTGCTTAGAACAAGCAATATAATCTGTCAGCGCAGTAAGTAAAATAAGCTTGTTTGAAATAGTAAAAGACATTATCGGCAGATTATTTAGCTTCTTTCAAGTAAAAACTCTTAATTCTGACTTGATAACAAGACAATATTTTTTTTCTTGATTGAAAATCCTTCTTGATTTAAGAGTTTGTAGATATTTTGGCTGACAAAACAAGCATTCTAGACTAGAAAAGCATTTTTTTTTTGCAGTGTGTATCATCTCACATAAATCCAGTTACCAAAATGGTTGGTAAAACTGTTCTTGAGAGTTTGCGTTTCACTAATGAAATGATGGGGCAACTATAAAATGCAGATTTTTTTTTTTTTTCAAACCAATGTACCTTCAGAACTTTCCTTACATTGACGCCTTAAGAAATTCCTCTTTCTTATGTTGCATTTTTATGATACGTCACCACTTGGCCCCCCTTTTTTACTTCAAGTTGCCCATGTACCCGACGATTCACAATCCTTACTTTGTCTGTTCCGGGGCTTTGGAAATACCTCCACTGCTTTGCTTGCTGTGAGCGAAAGCACAGATGAGAAGGGTTGATAACGGCATCAAAGTCATTATTCCTCCTGCTGCTCCACTGATTTTCCCCTCCTCTTTTTGCCGCTCACAAAGAAAGGCAGTCTGATAAGCAAGAACACTCGATAGTTGTTTACACATAGTCGTGCAGACTATAGACAGCCTTGGCGTCTTGATTTCGGGTTCGGGATGGAGAAAGGTACTGCGTGTCCTTCTCCAGGTTGGACTTCGCTTGCTGCCGATTGTCCGCTTGCAGCTTGTCCTGGTTTAGTTTCTCTCGAATCGACTCCTCTCGTTCCGGCGGTTCAGTCTGACTCTGCTGTTCGCGGTGCTGCTGTTTGGGTTGGTCGCGGTTCGACTGCTCCTGGCGTGGCTTTTGCGGTTTTGGCTTGTCAGGGTGGGACGAGCCCGAATCCAACGGACCGCCTCTTCTTCCAGGACATGATAAGCAAAAGATTACGCCTGCGGCTAAAAGGAATCCTGCTGACACGAATGCCACGTACACCGCTGCCCCTGGCTCGTACTTGCTGCTTTTGGGCACTTTGGAGTCCATAAACGTCGTGATGACCTCATTGGTGAACCAGGATGCGGGCACCAGACACAGCACCCCTGCTATGACGAAGCAAGCCCCTGCGGAAATCGCAGTATGTCCCTTAGAGCGATAACTGCCACCCCAACGAGTACATTTCAGCCCTAAGGCGGCCAGGCAGAGTCCCATTGTCGCCATCATGCAGGAAAGCACCATAGTGGTGCGTGCAGTCTGGAGATAAGCCGGCAACGCCAACACAGAGTACTTAAGCGAGCAGCTGAATACTCCGGTGCTGTACCAGGTGCAGTCCATCCACAGTCCCTGCATCTGCGAGATGGCAGTCATGATGTTGGAGCCCACATCTGCGCTCACCTTCCAGTTGGGTAGCAGCGTGGCCACCGTGGCACTCACGACTCCCAGCACCGCCAGAATAAAGGCAAACATTTGCATGGTGGAAGACGGCATCGTCGGTCCCTTCCCCCTGCGGCCGTCCCGCTCACCTTGCAGTGGCCCTCTGTGCGCTGCTTTCCCTATCAGCCCGGCGCAGGACCTGACAGCAGATAATTCCTCCGCACTGGCTCCGCAAGGCTGCGCTAAAAAAAAAAAACAGAATGAGAATTGAACTGAGCGAACAAGCGTGACCGTCTGACAGATGAGGCACGGGGTCTGATGACTGAAAAGGGAAAGCTGCAATTTTTTCCCACCCTATCCTTATTTGGGACGTTTATGTTTTAGTACACCCTGAACCAGTCAGCATTTTGGGGGGAAGTGACTTCGAAAGGCTAATTGTTTTTTGACTTCGCCGATGCAGAAACACCCTTTGGCATGGGTTGATGCTGTTACAAGAATGCATAAAAATGACACACAACCACTGCAAGGTACAAATGTAGCCAATTATATGGTCTGTTTTGTCTGAGTTAATTGATTTTTTTCTTATCAGTGCAAACCATTTGACAGCTTGGAAATTAGAAAGGGAATGAAAATTACTCCCATCTTTTGTCGTCCTTCAAACGGCGATGAATTGATCAAGACAAGTGCATTGTGAGAGTGCATTCTGTTTCATTTATCTCAGAACAAATAAAAACCTTTACTTACCCTTTCACTGGTGCGCTACGGGGAGATTTCCTCTAGCTTCTGAAGAAAAGAGAAAATTGCTGTAAAAACAAGCAAAAAACTACTGTAAAACTGCCTCTTTCTTTTTTCAAATAACATCTCCTTGGCAACCCAGCACAAGTCTGAAAGCTTTTCAGTGTCCTATAAAAGAACCCCCACACCTTCCCATTGTGAGTGACTGGATGTTTCACCATGTGATCAGTAATCACTGTACCGCTGGACGACTCACTTGAAGGTCATTCAGTCAAAGAACACAGAATAGGGAATGTCATACAAGGAGAGGTGATGAACATAATAAATACTTTTTTTCGGCACAAAAAAAAACCCCACAATGTGCAGCTGGAAATCAATTCTTATTACATGTGGCAGGCAATTATCTATGGCTGCACTGGTGTGATTCATTTTTGATAAGAAGCAAAGGAGGAAATTGCATATGGGACTGTTACAGAGAAACATGTTTTCTGTCACTCTTTCTGCCACTGGAAGAGAAAGCTGCTAAATGCATAAAGACAGTTTTTCAAGTATAATCTACAATGAACGTTTATGTTGTTTAGGTCTTGTGCAAAGCGGCGTTCACACCAGCAGCAATTTTATCTCCGGGGTCACTGCATTGTTATTTACTAGCAGGTGATCTCACTGCTAGGTTCTCTGTTGTTATTGGTTACTTTTATAGCTCTGATAACAAATAAGATTGTCTTTATAATGCATCATATCATGAACAAAATGTAGCATTCCTTTTTTAGTGTGCCACTCACTATATGTGGACAGAGACAAATCATGTTAATGAATCATGTCTATGCTTTCACTACAACGATTTTGAATGAGAAAGTAATCTATATGATTATACAAATCATACAACCAAACAATACAATTAAAGTGTTCATGCTGTTATTGTCCGTGTACTAGTTAAAAACACAGTTTAGTCTAAACACAGTGCATACTGTACAAAGAGCACAGCAGTAGAAGCTTATAATGTTAATTTTGCTGGAAAACATAAGATTAAAAAGAGATTTGTGGTGTTCAACAAACAAACATGTTATGGTAAATGTGACACTGCAGAAATCTTCCTCACACTCGTGTTTTTTTATTAATGGTTAGTTTATAAAAAAGGTCTGTAAGCACACACAGTGTCCGAGACGAGTCTCTTTTGAGTCACAGGACTGAGCATGTGTACTAGCAGCATGTTTAGCCTCTGGCTGTTTGCAGGGCGTGGGAAGAGAAAATGGAAATGTACTTTTCTCATGGGGATGTTTTTCACTCACCACAACTCACTTGTTACTGCTCATAATTGCTTCTTTTCTTTTTATGGTCATTATATAATCTGTATTTTCGTCACACTTGTTATATTTTAAACTTACGTTTTTAAAACTAAAGAAATAAGGTGAAAAATGACTTTGATGAGCAAGTAAAACTAATTCTCACCAGTTAGCTTGTAGTTTAAAGATGTTTCATGTTTAATTAGAAGAATAATCTGAACTTTTCTTATCTTTAGTGTTGTGAACAAAATATCTGTTATGATTTGCAAACCTCATTGATGGATTTGCTAATCTAGCATGCTTTTTTTATGTTTTTGTTATTTTTTAATCTAGATAGTGACATGTCATTAAATATTCCTTGAATAAGCACATTACAACAAATGCTGTTTAACTCACAATGTTTAATACATTTATGTATGTACACTGTCTAAGAATAAAATATTCATTTTTAATTAGTTTGTAAATATTTATATATAAATATATTTCATATTTAGGTCAAATATTTTTTAAAGCTGATACATTTTCTCAGTTCAGCCTTTCGGTCTTTATAACAGGGGTGGCAAACGTCTCTATAAGTAAGTAGGTTACCTATTGATTTTTTTTAAGTGCAGTTTAAGGGCTTTGATTATACAGAACGTGATTGTTTGTATTGTGTGTTTTCTTCTTTTTTTACTGGCATAAAAAGAGTATAGGCTACAGAATTTTTTTTTGTTTTTTTGTAGTCATTACATACTGAGTCTGAAATTATTTAGCAGAAAGAAAAATACGACCTTGTGTTGTATCAATCATGTTTACACACTGCTTCCAAAACTTTTCCCCGTCATAAAAAAATTGGATCAGCTTTCATTTTCTGCACTTTTGTATCCATAGCAAGCATTTTGAGAGGAAAGGATGACAAATATGGAAAAAAAAAATACATATGAGAATCAGTGTGCAAGGACCTTTACATTTGTCAGAAGCCCTGTATAAATCCAAGGTGAACAAGGTCAGTAATGAAAGAGCATCTCACAATAGGAGCCCACAGAGCAGTGGCACAGGCAGAGACTGTATATCTGTCATTAAACAATGAGGGCTGCTTGTTCCAGCCGGTCTGCACAGCCCTGCACCATCACTGTTTCTCCAGTCACAGATGCATTTGATTAAAAGCTATGCATTTATCACCATCAGTGCCTCCTGTCACTGTCATCTACCATCAGATGAGAAGCAGTATAGTTTGTACTGATCTTTAAATGTCTAAGGGGTTACTCATACTAGGCACGGTTGCTGTGAAACTTCAAATCACTGTAATGAATTAAAAAGAATCACTCCAAATTTATTTCTACATTTTTTAAAGAGAATACAAGTGTTGTTTCCCCATGCAAAAGTGAGTTCGTCTGAGTGGGTTTTTAGCACATTATGTGGTTGCTAAAGGTGTTGGATTTTTTTACGTGTTGCTATGTGGTTTCTAAAGTGGCTTGAGTGGTTTTTAACACAACATTGTGCAGAATCAAGGTGTTCTTTTTAGCACGCCACTGTGCAGTTGCTGCCATGTTCACAGTGGTTTTAACCACACAGATAAGTTCTGAGGGATTTGTAGGACACATTGGTGTGGTTGCTAATGTAAGATGTTCTTGGTGGTTTTTAACAGGTCACGGTGTGTGGTTACTACAGTTTGGTTCATATATATTTGGACATATTTGTTTTATTTTAGCTGCTGCCCAAAACATAGTTACAGTCATATGATTGGCTTAAAGTGCTCTGAGCTTTAATTTGTCAAAATTGGAGGAAAGTTTAAGGAATTACAGCTCTTTAATATGTAGCTCCTCGCTTTTTCAAGGGACCATAAGTAATTGGACAATTGACTTAAAAGCTATTTTGTTACATCATTATTAATACATCAGTTAAGCAGGTAAAAGGTCTGAAGTTGATTAAACGTGTGGTATTTGAGCAGAACACTCTCCAGGAGGTAGTCTCTGTCAAAGTTTACAATCAAGAGAAGACTTTATGACACCAAATACAGAGGGTTCAGTGCAAACAAGGCCAGACTAGGCTTTCCCAAAAACATCTTTAAAAAAAGCCAGGCCTTCTGGAAAAGCATTCTTTGGAAAGCTACAATTGACCTTTCGCAAAACCCTGCCCCAAAACGGCCATTGTCCAATCACACATCCTAGCAACGGTTACTAAGTAAGCAAGGTCCGTCAAGCTGCGGGTGAATGGTGAAGCGATGTGCCTATGGCACATGTAAGTCCGACAGTAGGTACCCCAAAAGTTTGGCTGGGGGAGTTTTTTTTTTCCCTTCCCAAAGCCAAAGACTTTCCACGGTGCCTACAGTGGATTAAGCCCCAGTCCCAGCTAAATGTCAAGAAAATAAACAAGCATACTTACGTCTGCTCGAAAGTAAGGCAAGTCTAGTCTAACGCCTAATAAGACTATGAGCAAGACATTCATATTTACAAAACTGGATATTAAAGTTATCTGTACTGTCAGCAAGTATTGTATATCACTAGTATAGCATTGCCAGAACGTTAGACTAGTTGCTAGAATTACTAGTATTAGCTCACGTTAATGAACTTAATTTTAGCCAGCTTAGCTCTCTAAAGTTATATTTCGTCAGTTCACGTTTCTAACAGGCAATTTCACATAGCAGGCTATGTGGGGTTTCTCCGTTTTAATAGTTTTATTGACCGGTACGCTTTGGCCTCTACAGTCGTGGTGCTCTCATTACATAATATTTTGAGATTATGTATATAGCCCTCCATTGCATATTGCAACCCCTTTTGCCTCGACCTGGAGGATATTAAGCATATTTTACTCCAAAAGGAGTCACTGACACCGACAGGTACAACTCTCCCCACCATGTTTTCTACTGTCTAGGGTTGACGGTCTGTCGTTGTCTGTAAGCTTGACGGGGTAGCAACAGTAACTAAGGGGGGCGTGGCTTTTGCGAAAGGTCAATTATGATCAACTTGTACTAGAATGACTGGAAGAAAAAAGAATGGGGAAGGCTTGGAACAGCTCATGATCAAAAGCATACATCAGCATCTGTGAAACATGTGAAGCATCTGTGTGATGGCATGAGCATGGCTTCCAGTGGCACTGGGTTACTGGTATTTAGTGATGATGGGACAGAGGACAGAAGCAGTCGGATGAGTTCTGAAGTGTACAGGGAAATCTGTGCCCGGATTTAGTCAAATGGAGCAAAGTTGACTAAATGGCACTTTATAGGAAACATGGACAATGACCCAAAACATAGAGCAAAAAAAAAAAAGGTCTGCAATAGCAAAATTAATTTCCTGATATCAACCTGATTGAGCGTGCACTTTCTGAAGACACAATTAAAGGCTGAAAGAAGACAAGTAAACAACAACTGAAGTCAGCTGCATTAAAGGCCTGGCAAAGCATCAGAGGAAACCAGTCTCTGGTGATGTTCATGAGTTCCCAGCAGTCATTGCCTGCAAATCTCTCAACAAAATGAACATTTTATTTATGATTATATTTATTTGTCCAATTACATATGAGCCCCTGAAAATGAGAGGACCGTGTATAAAAATGGTTTTGTGTTTGAATTAAAGCTTAAAAGGGTCATACGGTGCCACATGCACTTTTTCAAGCTGTTTGGACCGACGTGTGTTTGGGAGAGTGTGTACATAACCACCCTACAATGATAAAGATCCACCAGTAGCTTTCTTTTAATTTAATAAAAATAAGTTGCCCCT
>JAUCMS010000045.1:2789512-2803991 GCA_032357445.1 Enteromius radiatus
GTACCACTGCAAAACAATCCCCCTCTCAAACAATGACCCGCGGCGGGACGTTCCACCGCTTTGTGTTCCCGACGCTTTGTACGCATACACTCACCGGTATTGCGGTATATGAAAAATGAATATCATTTTTTTAAAAAACACTGGTATTCGGTATGAAAAGGTATACCGCCCAGCCCTATATATCACATTGTTTGGCTTGAAACTAAGGACTGTGCTATTTTATTCCAAGCTTATTTTTCATGGAAGGCAATAAAATGGGCAAACAATTCCATGAACTTATATTGAATGAGAGATGTACACTATGAGAAAGGGCTGGGCTTTTTTTGACTTGGGCCAAACACCCAAAACACCCTCACAACCAATTAGTAACACCCTAGCAATTTCTGTATGAGCCATCAGCACTCATATTTCTAGTTTAACCGTGCATTATGGGTGATAGAGGTTAACAGAAAGTCTTTATGAGAAAAAGGGCTTTGTTTAATGCACATTAAATCCTTAAATTCATAGGATTTCAGGGCTCCCAGTTTATGAATTCACGACTCTATGGCTTAGCTGGGTTGGCCTTTAAACCACATTTCTCTCAACATTCTAATAATATAGCTGTGATATGCAAAACTATAATAAAGGGATTAATAATTTGCACTGTTCAAAATCAATTCTAATTTAAAATGCCAGAGTAGCCATTGCTGCGATTACTGCGGTAGACAAACGAGACTCTTTTTAGATGTTAAAGAGTTCAAATATGCAGTCTAACTTGTAACCAAACGTTTGTGGTTGGTTCGAAAATGCTGTTGCAAACCCCCTTTATTCACACCCTGCACTTCCAGCGTATTTCCGCAGGCTGGCCAAAGCCCTGATAAACAGTTGTCTGGATGAGGGAGAGAATAGGAGTCTGGAAACTGAAGAGAAACACTGCATGTGTAATTAAAAGCAGCTGTGGCTGAAGGCTGATCATTATACTGGGGGGAGGCCTGGGAAAAGTGGATGATGTCATGAGGAGCCCATCTTAAAACGCTCACACTGTATATAGTGTTCTGGGTTTTATTCAGCAGCTCAGTAAGAGATGGGAAAGCATTTCTGTTTGTCACCAGAGGGCTTAAGCGCACTGGGAGTAAAACCATCTCTTAGTCTGTGGTAATACTCATTAAAGACAAACTGTTAAAATAGTGATGGCCTGTTTCTTTTCTCCAACTGGAAACAGAAGCATTTCTCTTAGAAGTCGTAGTCGTCTCGGAGTTTCCAGCAAATCATTTGATAATGAGGATAACAAAGACGACACGCTGGCGCACAGCTTTCCCAAGGTCCGTTTTTAAAACGCAAGCGGGATGCTGATAAGATCATATTTTACAGTTAAATAGCAGAGCGGCTGATTCGAGGTCCTTGAGTTTCCAGTGTGGTGTGACCACAGTAAGCCCCCAAACCGCTCTTTGCCCCCCTCACCCAAACGGACGCCTAGACTAACCGACCTTCGGCTCCCAAAATTACAGCCATGGGCACACAGCACTCCTCATTACTATGTGCTACATGACTAAAACTCACCATTTCTTGGAAACCCGTGTGTAAGACTAATAGCATGTTAAACCCTAACTACACAGCCTGAAGTAAATGCATCCATGTATCAGATGAGAAAACTTTGTCTTTACCATAATGACGTAACGCAGGATTGAGATTTTTTGCAAAGATGGTCTACTGTCTGGATATGTGCATATCTGAGATTAAGGGTCGGATTCGCTAAACATGGCAATGAGATCACATGCTGTGAAATAAAGAACAGACATGGCTGGCTCATATTTTTAAAGACCAACACAACCTACCAAGAGCAGTGCCAAAAATAATGCAAGATCACAAACAAGTAGAGCTGATGATGATCAGGTAATCTACTAACCCCACAGGTGCCAATTGGGTTAATGCTTCTGGGTTAATACCAGTAAATTGACTACTGCAAAACCTTGGTAAGTCACCTTGCATGATTCATTTAAATACTCATATAAATGTTGTATCTGAACAGGAAAACTTCCACAAACATCATAACGTCAGCCACAAAAAAAACTGTCCATGCTTTTTCATCATTATTTTTTTTCATTTTTTCAGTAATTCAACTGTAGTTTTTATTCATTTATTTATTTTTGTGCTATAAGAAGCTGTAAGTAATGTATATTTAGAATATTATGTATCTAAAATATGGTGAGGATGAGGATCATACTTTATTGATTTAATTTTCTGAAATAAGAAGAGATGCCAGCAGTATTTCAACCAATAAATATTGTTTCAATCAAAAAGTTCTAGAAACCATAGACGATACAGCAGGTGGTGCAGCGAGAAACGTTGCTATAGTTACAGTTCTCAAGTCAAAATAAACACAAAAAAGACATTTCTATCCAGAAAGCATTCGATTTCCTGAGTTTGCCGAAAGCAGGCAATTTTACCATGGTTGTATGAGAAAAACATTGACTTGCTCAAGAAAGTGCGTCAGGGATGACGCATCACTATAGGCCAAAACCCAGAAACCAGCATTTTAGCACTTCCAGTTACATTATACTGAATTAAATGTTTGTTTTTTTTATAGATTTTTGATTAAAAGCATGAATGAAAGTCTGTGGTTAAGCCAACCTCAATATATTTTAACATTTTATTCTATTAAATAAATATAACTGTAATTCTACAGTTTTTTTGTTTTGTCTTGACTTGTTAAAAAAGATGGTTGCTAACAAGTTGCTATCAATATTACACATTTTTGCTTTCACAGCCTCATCAAAAAACTAAAGACTAAAAGAGTTGAAGTTGTGCAACCATGGTGTAGTTTGTTTTCTCACGATTGTATTCCAGATTCATGCATTTTGTGTACACATGTAAAGTTTAGCATTATGAGCATGTGCAAATTTTGTTGGTCACAGAACTTATTTTCTGCAATAAACCAAAAGCTGCTGGAAAAATCCTATGGGTTTTTGTTGAGGAAACCAGGGTGATGCTAATTTACAGGATGGTCTTCAAAAATACATCATCAACAAAGCACTCTATTTACTGTAGACACAATTAAACATGTAGGATAAGGTATTGGTCTTTTTAAACATTAAAAAAAAAAAAAAAACTGATAGGAGTCAGTTGCATTCAGAACCAGGCCACAACCAGTCGTGCAGTGTTTAAGACTGTTTAAGAATTGGCTTATAAAGACTCATTTGTTCAGAATCAGACTACACTAGTTGTGTTATTTGTTTGTTTTTGAGGATTTAATTATCTTAAGAGAACATATGTTCCTATAAAAAAGAAGAACACATGGACTTGCATAACTACGAGGTTAAACAGAAGCAAAGGTATCGACTACTTAAACCCCAAATATTCTTGCATTCTGTCACATTTGCACCTTTTCACTTAAGTGGTTAGACTGGGTTTGGTCCAGACTCCAGAATCAGCAAATTCACCTTAATCCGCACATGCCAACAAATTAGAAAGAGGGCTCAGGTTTGCCAAGAACAATGTCAGCCTTGTTTGATTTGGACTAATGTGAATTCCCTTTCACCATGTGTTGACTTTCCGCATAAGATTCCTGCTGGATGCTCAATGGCTCTTTGGCTTCCAAAGCTGTGGGTGTTCAGGGCACGTGCTCGAGCTGGATACGGTTTCATACCGGCGTTGAATGAGAAGGAATAAAATGTCTGACTTTCTACTAAATACAAATTTACTTTGGCTTCAGTTTTGGACTTGCCTCATATTTGATGACGTCTGCATTATCAATTCAGTTACTTTCCTTTTTAATACTGCTATGCTGCTTTGAATAGTGCTACATATGCAACTTAACAATATTTCTCTTTTTAGCTTTAAAAAGTGCATTTTAGATATTTCATTATATTTTAAAGGAAAATGCCATATTTTCCATATTCCACTATGTTCTTCTCTCAGCTTAGACGAGTTGATACATATCTCTTCCATCTCAGTGCATGCACTTGATCGCTCTTAGAGCATGGTGTCACTATATTAGCGTTTAGCTTAGCTCCATTCATTCCTTAGGATCCAAACAGGGATGAATTTAGAAACCACGAGTATGGTGACACAAAATAAAACGTGCCAATTTTTTAGAGGATAAAAAAGATAACTATAATGTATGGCAGAAAAGCACTTTGCAGCACTTAGAAAAGCACAGGTGCATTTCAACTCGTCTAAGTTGAGCGAAGAACATACTGGAATATGGAAAAACGGTGACCTGCAGGAAACATATTCCTTCAGGAAGGACAAATATACTAGGGATGCACCGATCCGACTTTTTCAGTCCCGATACCGATGCCTGGGCTTTGTACTATATCTGTCGATACCTGATACCGATCCGATACCATGAAGTATCTTCACACAGCCGACTCTTTTGCTGTGTTCACACCAGATGTGAATGAAGCGTTATGCGCGAGTGATTTACATGTTAAGTCAAGTGGCGCCTGATTCGCGCGAAACGCTCAAGTTGAAAAATCTGAACTTTGGCGAAAATTTGCGCCGCATTAACCAACCAGGAGCTTGCTCTAGTAGTGACGTGAATACTAACAAGTGGAGGCAGAATTCAGAAACTATAGAGGACAAAATCATCATCTTTGTATGATACATCTTCATACTTTCATAGAAACAGGAATAAAAAGGAAATACATAATAGATTCATTAAACCAGAGTTTGCCTATGAGATATAGCCTACCCAAAATGAATTTTACCTCCTGTTTAACCACTACAGAGACATCAGGAGGCAGCGGCAAGTGGCCGAATTACTAGCCGCGGTGAGGCTGCCGTCGCCGGATACATTAGCACTGGATACCTGGTGTTCGCGTGGAGCTCATGGCTCGGAAATCGGCGAAGTAAACTTTTAAATAGGCGCTCTCTTTTTTAATAAACCGCAGATTTGTGTTTTAAACAACTACATTCTCGCCTGAAACACTCTTAAAACTGCATTTCATGGCACAATAACAGCATTATTTAGAAATTTTTGCAGTTTTCCCCTCCAGAAGCCCCTCGCATGATGCGAACTCGCGTCAGTTGTACACACGAATGAAGCGAGTAAACTCAAAATGTTCACGCGTCTGGTGTGAACGGACCATTAGGCTGGCTCCATGTTGCTTATACTCCAACTGTTCCAGCATGCGACACACATGCTGCTAATCAATGACGTAGGATCTGCTGCGACCTATATTTACAGTACCTGGCTGCGACGGAGAAAGAAAAAATTCTAATTTAAATTTCAATATCAGGGCCAATATCTGATCCTAATATCGGATTGGTGCACCCCTAAAATATACTTTTGTATATATTACATGCTATGTGCAAACATCAAATTATCATGATGCATTCAACTCAATTACACAATCTTTTAGTCATAAGCTTAAAAAGGCAGTGTGTTCTAGTAACCGGCCTCTTTGGCAGCGCTGGTCTGAGGGCATGTGGTGACACTAATTGAATTGAGCTGGGCTAAAATAAGCTGTGAAGATGTTATCACGCCTTCTCCAGTGTTGTACCGTCTCCATGGCCTTTGTGCAATTACATGCTTCTGCTGGGCTTCAACAAGCGGCCCAATGTTGCATTTGAGCCAGGCTAAGCAAAAAAACAACAGAACTCAAGGAGCGCCAATGCCTATCGCATTCCTCTATCACAAAGAAACTGGGTCTCTGTGCACGAAAATGGGGGTTAATTAGGGAGAAAATCCAGCGAAAATTCTGTACGGCAGCAGTTCAGACAGCTGGGAACAGAGGGTCCTTCTTCCAGCCCACAGCACAAAGGCATCAAGGCACTTTAGTGGGTGGATTAGGGCTGAGAGCCCGCAATGACTAGCAGTGGAAAAATCAAAACAGGAGAGACACGTGAAGCATGCCAGGTCCAGTCTCTATTCTCTCTCTGTTAGTCTCGATAAAGGCTAAACGGCATGGCAATAATTACCTTTTCCAAAGCAAAACAAACACAAACAGCTGGCTAACCTAGTCAGCAAGCAATTTGCATTGTGTGATGGACATTTGGCAATTCAGCCCGACCAGTAAGTTAATTATCCTTCAGGTCAACAAAATAAATGTTGCCTGACAAGAATAATCTATAAATTATACCTTCAGTATCTTCAAAGTGCGTTTTGGTGGAAAAAGTGCATGGCACATAAACATATTTTTCTTACATATAAATGTAATAAATTCAAAGTCTAGTTAGTGTTTCCATTTCTCAAAATAACTCATCCTTACAGTTATTTAAATTCATAGCGCAAGTGTGCATGCATGCAATTATACAAAATACATCACAATATTTATAAAGTAGTTGTTGTTAGATATGAAATTCAGTTTTACATTTAGTCATGATTCATTAAGATCCTACTTTAAGTAGAATTATTATATAAGACTCCACTACATTCATGAAAAAAATTAATACATTTAAAAAAGCATTACTATCAAAAGCTGTTGCATCTCCTAATAAAACATTTTACCTCTTGCCAACTCTAACCTGTTTTGTTTTTACTTATCATTAATTATTTAGTGATCTGTCCCACTGCTAAACAGCTCTTTGTTCGTTTGGTTTTGATCATTTTAATGTCATTTAAATTAAATATAAATATTTCAATACCTGTAATAACAATACACCACTATAACGAAACCATCAAAACCAATAAACACAAAACAGCCTTGGCCAATCTATTCAAATGAGAAAAAAAAGGGTGTTTATAAGCTTCTGCCCCATATCAAGTATTAGTATATAAGTAAAATGTACTTATTTTTCACAAGGGGAAAAAAATGACACCTTGCAAAAATGTAGACTAATAAGGTGTGTCCTGTTAAATAAATAAGACAATGACAAACCCACTGCCCTTGCAATCAGTGTAATGTGACCTTTGCAGCTGAGAGCTCACAATGCTTTCGTTAATATTCCAGCGGAAAGGCGGCATCAACTCTGCAGCTCAAAAGGTCATCAGAGAATGCCACATTATTACAAAGAAACAAGAGGTACCAATATAATTTACAGCAATCTTTTAGAAATCTAACAAATGCACACAATGTAAAATTTGATGATGCATATACGATGCCAACACGATTACTACTATACATTTTTAAATATGCATGTTTACAAAAGTAAAATAAATGAGTAAAAACAAATCAACTTTTGACGCTTTATATGAATAATTTTGGTACAGTTTTGGGTTGCTATGTCCATTGTAAAATCTCGGGCCAAAAGCAAAATCGTAACTAATGAATTAGCAGACAGAGCATAACTAGCAATATATTTTTTTTTAACAGTTATAATCATTTCCATGCGTGCCGCTTGCTTAGTTGTCACTCACTCAGTGGAAGACACTGTCTGGACGGAGATCAGATGCACAAAGACATTAAAAGCCCAAATGACTCCTGGACAGAATTCAACCTCAGAAACAGTAGACTAGCCTCAGAATTACATTTCTACACTGCAGCTCCATGTGCTTACAATTTACCAACAATTATCAGCTGCATTAGCGTCACTGAATAAACTTGGCACGCAGATGCCACACTGTCAGATGTTCAGGTGCAGTTACCTGGCTCTTACGCTCAATTGAAATCAAACAGCAGAGCAAATTTGTTATAATCAAGAGATGGAATCAAACCGCTTGTCAGCAGTAAATTTAGTGTGACTGCAGTAGGCATGAGGCTTCTGTGCCAAAATGGAAATGAGCATGCATTGCGATCAGTTATGAGAACCAATGACATTCCCTGATGTCATAATTGGATTCATGTGTTGTATACAGCCAAGCAGGCCTTTTAAGAAGCAACCTGACTGATACATTTTCACACAAATCTGTTGCTCCATTAACGTTCCATACAACATATACATTTTTTTTGCAATTATTAATTAACCACGTGTCATTGACCATTGAGATTTTGTCAATCTGTTCCTTTTACAAAGCTATAACATGACAACACTTGGAATAACGCACACAACTTGCATGAATTTATTCATGATGTTTATGAGCTTGACAGTCCCTGGACCCCATCTGCTTTAGCTCTTGAACAGCCTTTTTCCAAAGATGTATGTGTGTGCAACCTTATAAGTGTGTAAACTATTCCCTTAAATATTCAAAGTGCATCTTTGCCAACCAAAAAATATGTTTACTTTTACTTTATTTAAAACTATAGGTCCAAAAATATCACATAACAAATAATTCACCCAGAATGTTGTCATCCATTCGCTCACATTGTTCTAAACCTGTATAAATTTTCCTTCTGTTCAACACAAAAGTAGATATTTGAAAGATTTTCAAACAGGTTCTGGTAGCTGGTAACTTCAATACAGTATTTTTCATCTCTTTAACTGAACATTTTTAGAAGACTGTGCCAAATATAGTATTCCTGTTGCATCCTGTCATAGGCAAAACTCCAATTACAGCTTAAAATATACCAGCATGCCCATTCCATTATGATGTGGCCCCTCTGATCAAAAAAAAGGTTTTGGCTGAATGCCGGAGTAGTGTGTGCTGGTGATTATAGGGTAGTGTTTCCATGACAGAGCCACTTTGGTATAAACCTTCTGCTGCTGCTGAAGACACTTGTATACTGTTCTGAGACAAGCTTCCCCTGCAAACTCCACGGCTTAATTTGTGATAGAAGTATCTGCAGCTGATGCTCTGAGCCCCATTCACCTCAGCACACTCTGGGAATCCAGCTGGTCTTTGGATGCTCTTTGACATCTCTAGATCCATAACAAACACTATGAGATGGCAACAACAAAGAAGTGTGCGCGCACACACACACACACACAGACTACACAGCCTGCAGATGGGGGTGGTTAAGACTATTGAAGACGCAATAAAGAGGCATAAGGACTCTACATGAGCAACATGCAGTGGATTTCACACAGTGTAAATTATTAACAGTTCATCATATTAACTTAAGGCCATTGCTATTAAAGGTCATTATGCTAAGCATTACTAATTAGACTTTAACTACCTATCATTAAAACAAACTGAGGCAAATTTAATACATTTTATCATTTGATTTAATACTGAGGCAAGTGGGAGAGGACCTATGCCATTTTAATCTGAGTTCTCCATGCTCTTTCTGTATGTAGGCCTACACTATCAGCAGTAAAAAGGTTCTTCATCAGATTCATTATAACAAATTTGACTGACCGAATGTTTCTAACCAGGTTTCCCAAACACTCCCTTGGCCATTGGCTGGGCAAACTAATAAATGTATGAGGTTATTTATTTATTTTTTGTAAAAAGATATATTTTGAAGAATGTTGATTACTAAACAGTTGATGGCAGCCATTTACTTTTATAGTATTTTTTTCCATAATACTAAAGTCAAGGGCTACTGTCAACTGTTTGCTAGGCTAATCAACATTCTTCCAAATGTCTTCTTTTGTGTTCAACAGAACAACTCATACATCTCATTTTCCTAAGCATTTTTTTTTTTGGAAATATCATGATGTGGATGTGTTTATGCTGCCTTTCTTTAAGATTGATGACACCTGGTTTGATTTTTCTAATGTAAAAACAACCATACATACATTTTTAACCAGTGACCAAATTGTTTGTTCCACTCTGTCATTGATTTGCCATATTCTTCTTCAGTAACAGAAACTAATAAGAAAAATAAGAGCTCAGGATTGTTTTGCTTTATCAAAATACAAGGGGAAGAAAACGAGAGGTTCGTGGCAAGATCATTATGCATATTCTATAAGTATGATGCTACATTGTTCTCTTCAGCATATTGTGATGCATCTAACAGTTGATGCTGGTAGTTTTTGGATAATATACAAAGCAAAATATAATCTATATTCGACCAAAAAAAGTGCGTGGTATAAAAGTCTGCAACGCGAAATTTTGATACTTGTCTTTTCACAGCCCTTACACTGAACTAGATATTAAACGCATAGCGGAAATATTAAGAAAGGTTTTATTCACTCACCGCAGCTGAAATGAAGACAACTATTGGACAATTAATAATTGTCATCTGACAAAATTATCTTTAGACAACAAAATCCTTCAATATGGCAATATCTTCCAGGAGTCGTACATGTCGTTCTCTCCTCGAGCGCAGAAAGCCAAATAACCATCAGGAGCCAAAGCGCGCTCTAAAACCACACCTCCACCCTCTCCAAACTCTCTGAAACAGCAGCCCACAGTTGTTATTCACATTCCTGATGCTGCTATTCACTATTATCCAGCTTTAGAGCAGTTCACGTGAATAATGTCACTATACAAGCTCTGTTTACCTGTGTGTCTCAGCGATGTTCATTTTTTATTTATTTATTTTATTTTAATTTTTTTTTTTTTTTAGCGAATCTGATGAACCGGTTCACAAAATGATGGATGAGCTAGTATCGTACTGGACCGTCCTAGGCGAATGACTGAACATAAAAACCTCATAAAAATAGTTACATTTTCTTTTAAGATCGGGTTGAGATGATGATGTAATGATGTGCTACTGTACCTAAAGAATCCCGAATCCACTATGCATACTTCCTTAATAGGCAAAAACACTATGTATGTCTAAATTCATAAAACATTAGGCTACCTATCAATTTTGAACTGTGAAATTCTGAAGAGCACATCCAACTTTACTATCCCATGAGGCCATGCAGAGGAGTTGTGAATGGGAGTGAGGCGACACAATGGCGCTGTAGCTCACATGATAATGGCAGCGTGACAGATGCAGTATGTCCAGGTTACATTTATGCTACACACATTTATTCTACTATATATAGCATATAGTAAAAAAAAAGTTTTCACAGTTGCAAAGTGATGCAGCTGTTTTTCTGTATCTGCTTTTAGGAACTTTTTACAGAAATCTGTCTGCCTTTCCATAACATCTGTCACAAAGCCAATATAACCAACGTGCGCCTGACCAAACCAAGAGCGTTTTTAAAATTAAACCAGCATTTTACTGAAAAATGAAAGTTCTCTGACTGTTGTATGGTTTATGACGATCTAAATAAATATATTATAGTAGTGTTTTGTGTCATTTTGATACATAAATGCATCAAAAACCAATTCACTCTTGGTTAATTTTTTTTTAAAACAGCCATTTGTGTTTAGTGGATGATCTATTACTTTAATGTCTTATGTTAGAGACGGGACATTCCACATGTCTTTGTAAACACATATTAAGTTATCTAATGTGTTAACAAGAGAAGCCTGATTTCAATTTCTACAAGACACCCTGAGCTTTCTCTAACAACTTCCACACTATTATGTCCGAAAAACAAATAAACCTTTTTAAAATGGTAATGAAACTGCATTGCAGACATGCCTAATGGTCAACATCAAAGCACAGCCAAGCAAATACTCAGTGACTGCAATGCAAAATGATCGCATTCAAAATAATTCCTGTTTTATTCTTTCAACCAATCTTTGAAACTGAATTATGGGACATTAGGCAGTGAAGTATACTCCAAAATGTTATATCTTGAAACATTTCCCTTCCTCATTTAGTTTCCACAAGCAGTTTAATTCTCTACCAACCCTTTGACCTCTTGTCTCAGAGATTCAAACCCAGTCAGCCAGCAGACTATTAGGATGCATGTTGTCCACGCTTGACTGGGTGAGTCTTTTGAGGAAAATAGTTCATTGTTACTCCCTCCTTTGCATTTCTTTTTCCATCGAGGTCATGTCTGTTTAGAGGGTCGTCCTCATTCACACAGACACGTGTGTTTTGTCGTAGCCTGCAGCTCCAGCGGTGGGTGCCGATCACACAAACACCATTACACACACCGGCCTCCCCGCTGGTTTACCCACATTGCAATCTGAGAGTAACATTTCACATCTCGCTGCTACTTGTTAATGACAACAACGATCACTCTCACCACCAAATCATAGCCGAGGGGCCCGAGAGTTAGAGATTTCAAGAGCGGAGAGACATATAATCATATCATGCAATGGAAACAACATCAGAAACCTCATGGGATTGGAACCGCCCGCAGTAGATATAACCAATCAGCATTTTTATTCATTTCACTCTACCGAGGCAGAAAGAAACTCATTATGAGTCTTATTGACATGGAGGATAAAGGAAGATTGAAGTTTGCACAGTGGGATTTGAAGACAGATTAAAGGACAAATTTAATAAAGGTCTCAGGAGAGCGGGAATCAAGAACTGGTTTTCTGGAATTCAGTTCTATGTATACTAGTTTCTTAATGTATATACAGTGGACAAAATAAGATAGGTCTACTCTTTAAAATTCTGAACTGCTACAAATTTTACATCTAAAAAAGGCACCTGAGGCCAGATTTACTAACAATGAAAGCACAAAACCCTTTTTTGGGATTACAGCTATACTGTCAGAATTTACTAAAGATGCACAGTTTGCAATGAAAATACATATCTTTTCATCTGACCTAAGTCAGATAAGTATTACTAAAATAAATTATAATTTATGGGAGAAGAGTAAATGAAGCATTTAAATAAAGGTTTGTGGTAGTCAGGATATTATTTAACGTCCCAAAAAAGCACGTCTTAACCCATTTTGGCACATCTGTGCTAATTTACACTACTCTTGGTAGAGTATGCTGGTCATTATGGTAATTTTCTGGCAGCATCTGTGATGTATATTACCAGTAGAAATTTCTACTCCCATCTGTGCTTTTATTGTTGTCTCGGCTAATTTGCCATGTTTAGGTCATCTTAGTCTTGAACTGTTGAATGTGATAAGAAACGCACAGAACACAGAATAAGACAAATTTGAGAAACTGAAATAAAATGTTTATATTACGTTGTTCTTGAATGGGGGAAAAAAACATACAAAGCAACAATTCCCAAATGTATGACTCTTTGGAATTAGTTCTTTTTAACAAAATGGTTGTTTAAAATTCATGTAGGCCTATTTAAGTCCCATAGGAGTATATATGTTATACTGAAACTGTGATAGACGAAGTATGGAATGCTAAATAAAATGTTAAAGGGTTAGTTCACCCAAAAATGAAAAGCTAAGTGGGCTAAAGCTAGGTGTGAGACATTACACGTGTTTGAAACCATTTCCTTTACTTTTCAGTTGTTTAGATAGGTCCTTCAAAGTCACAATATCTAGTTACTGGTGTGCCTCAGGGCTCAGTTCCTGGACCACTTCTCTTCTCTGTCTACGTGACATCACTACCTTTTTGAAATCTTTGATACAGCGCTTTACCTTATATACACTACAGAAGAATTCAGAACTGATGTGTTGTTCATGTGAGTTAAAGATACACAGAACAGAAAATGGACTCCTTAATGCTAAGTGAAGAGGAACCAGAATTGGTGAATTTTTACATTGTGAACAACTGAAATGTGTATTACAGAACACACACACACACACACCTAGAGACAAATGTTCATGGGAAACTGGGAACATTATAAGTATGCTATATGGAGTCTCACCCTTAACCGTGGAACTCTTCCCATATAATTACAGATTCAACAACAATTCCCTGGAAAACTAACAAACACCTCACAGGCTTTTATATTTTAGTCAGAATGAGCAACAAATTCTCTTATATGCTATTATGAGTCAAACCAGAAGAATGAGTGGTGAATTTGCTGTGCTGTGGTTTACAATGAGTCAGAGTTCAAAACCACATTCCTTCTGAGGAATGCACAGGAACCTCAGCATCTCTCCAAAATGAAGTGTTCAACCTTCAGCAGTCCAGGAGTCAATGCCAGTGAAGGAGGAAGAACATATAAAGTAGTGCATTTATGAAGCTCTGGTTTAGTTTGTGGAACTGGGCTTGAATGTCTACTGGAACACAGAACTGGAAAATGCTAAAGATAGTCACGTGATCAGAATTAGATTTACTCATATCAATACTTACTAATATTGCTATACAGTTACATATTGAAAAGAAGAGCTATCTAATGTTGCATGGATGGCATATGTTGTTTTAACACAAAGTGCCGGCCTTGTTATCATAGGCTGTTCACAGTAATTCCACCCACTATTGTTAGATGGTTAGCCAGACATAATTACAAAACTGTTGGAACACTAGGGAAAGAGTTTGGTTGTGAACAACGTGTGTGAATCCTCCTTTTTCCAATCCCATTTGCGTCCAACAGGCATCACTAGTTCTCACTTCCTCTGCGATTAATCAATAAAAATGCTCGTTTGGTGAACTGTCCGTGGAACAGGCAAGGAGCCCGGCAGACCCAGAGCCCTAGGGGATTTACCCCTAGGAGGCGAGGGTTTAGTGATGCTCAGAGTCCAGCCTGGTCCCCGCGTGCCCCCGGGAGGAAGTGGCAGGTTATTGGAAGTAGTGGAAGAATAGAAACCAGTGACTCCGAATAGTTAGCCGAACTGTAACAGTGGTGGGAAACTCCGAATGGAGAAAAACCGGTGGAGAACTCTGGCCTGTGTAGGCCTTTCTCCACCGGCCTGGCCTCGGTTCTGGTAGGCAGTGAGGAGAAGGTGGTGGGATGTCAAAAACAAAGATGCCAGAGAGAGGAAGTGAGTGGTATTTATGGCCAACACAGTCTCACTCCAACTCGTCACATTTTGACGCTTGGTCAGGACCATTTTGCGTCGTTTTTCGAAGCTCAAG
>JAUCMS010000045.1:2827701-2841071 GCA_032357445.1 Enteromius radiatus
TTTGAATTAAGGATAACAATATCTGGAGATTCATTTCCATAGATTAACCAAAGAGCTAATTAAACAAAGAAATTTAACCGTAAGACTATTCCCCAAAATTGAAATATTAATTAATTTATTAATTAATAACCCTTTAAGGTCTTACAGCATTGTGGATAGTAGTAATATTTAGGCAAGTAATAGCACACCACTCCTCAAGCAGTCTGATTTGTAATAACATTCATGTTCATAACACAAATCTTAGTGCCTCTTTAGCCTGGATTTCTTTTGAAAGATTTCTTGATCTGTGGTCTACTGACCTTCAAAAGAATAGTGAGGTATTTGGGAGAGTCCATGTGGACTAATATTAGCTAAGGTATTTCTGAAATCAATGGCTGCGTGACATTTGGACCGGGAGTTTAATCAGGTGGAAACACACATCCTGATGTGAAACCCTGCTGCTGCTCCAGCAATCTTAACTGCTGTTAATCAGCATAAGTCAGCTGTGCAAGATGTGTGACATCAACATGCATTTTCAAAGGCAAGTTCACGTTTGTGTGTGTGGAGAGAGAGGAAGAAATGTTTCATTGTTTTAGTTCTGCAACACCCATGCAGCGCCATCCACTCATGCTGAAACAATGAAAGTTCATGGAGTTTGCCCAAATGTGAAACACAGAAACAGTAGAAATTTTTGTTGTTGTTTATTGGTGCTCAAAAACATTTCTTATTGATATTCTTAATATTTGGTGCAAACTATGATATTTTTTTTTCATACAAAAACTATAGGAGAATGAGGGCAGTACCTGGACGACAGGGGGTCTCCAGCGCATGTTCTTCAGCGGTGCTGGCGTGAAGCCACAGGTACCTGACGGCCTTTTCTTCACCATCAGTGTCACATTCTGAGGATCTTCTCTGAGCTTTTCCACCAGATTTTTCAAGTGCCAGCCCACCTGAGAAGAAAGTAGTACATTTTTGTTTATGGGTTATCTGTTGCCTTTATTTCTTGTCAGAAGTAAAGGTACAAGAGCTGTCACTGGGGCGGTACCTTTTCAAAAGGTACATGTTTGTACCTAAAGCGTCCATTTTGGTACCTTAAAGGTACATATTAGTACTTAAAGTGTACATATTTAAACCTAATAGGTACAAAAGTGTACCTTTTGAAAACCGCCCCTCGCCCCAGTGACAGCTTTGTATCTATATTTCTGAGAGTGTACGACTTTCTCATAATTGTTCCTTACTGCTTGTAGTTGCTTGTTCTCATGATTGCATTTATCTTCATTTCTTTAATAAATAACTGTATTTTCACAATAGCAACTGTATTTCACATAAATGTGATTTTATGTCTCAACATATTACATAGATTTCATAAAGAGTGCATAAAGTGCTTGAATGTTTAATATTTAATTAACAAATTAACATTAATTGTAATATCAAATAAGACACTACAGTTACAATTATAATTAATTGTTAAAGTGTTGTAGTATGTGTAATAAAAATACTTGTACTTCTTTAAAACATGACAAAAGATTATTGCAACAAAATTTAGCATGCATTTTAAATTAAAACTTTCAATTTGAGATTACAAAGTAAATGTTTTACAAATACAAGTACATGTGCCCTTTACTTTATAAATCTTATTTTATCTGCAAGCACATGTTTTTATAAATATACTACAAGCGCCCAATCAATACAATTATGTGCACTTCTTTTTCACATAGATGGATTTTCATAGCATTGAAAGCTGGACATAAACAATCATAAATGGGGGAAAGTTGATCCTACTGTAGCTGAGCAAATGCAGTCTGAATAGCTTTATGTTGTACAAACACAAACGGGTCGGCACTAACCCAATGCTTTCTCTGTAAATACGAGGTGAATAAAAAACAGCACTGATCCAAAACAATGATAAAGGTGTTCATAACAATATGCTTATCCAAAAGGCCTTTCAGTGCTGAAATATCTTCCGCTCTCTCCCATGGATCAGGTTTACTCAGTCTAACACAAAAGCTCACCTTCTTGCCTCCTTTCACTCTTTTAAGGTAGAACAATTACCCATAATCCTCCTCACTATCATGTGACAAGGGGATGGACTCACCACTGTTTGTCTGTTGACTTGTATCACCTCATCGCCTGCATGAATCCTCTGAGTTCTGTCTGCTGGAGACTGAAGGGTGAAACACAAACGGATGTCATGAATCAACTGAAGCAATGCTTGTGAACTCCATTAATCACAGACTGCGGCTTGAATGATGCTGGACATTGATGCATTAACAGCAAGAAAAAAAAAGAAAGGAAGTCAAAGCGATCTGTTTTTCTTTTGACTCACATTTTCTGTGGTTCCGGTGATGACGTGCAGCCCATCATAAGTAGATTTGATATACATTCCCTTTAGAAAATACACAATACGCAGTTGTTAAGCAACAGGCGAAACAATACCAACAGGTCTTGTGCGTAGGTTGTTGATGCTCACCAGTCCCTCGCCTGCTTTGATATTAGTGATGGTCACTTCCTCCAAACAGGTCATTTGGCTCTTCAATGGGTCAGAGGTCATCCTCATGGTGGAATCACAAATTCCGGTCAAAACACGTGACTGTGAAATGAACAGATTGAATAATGTTGTGCTATTTATGATTCAGTTGGCCATGATAACTTATCCTGGACAAGCCAGGCTCATTGTAAAAACATTTTTGCTAAAATATTATGCTATGTTTTGCAACATTTTTTAAGAGGAATGATGTTTAACTAAACCAATTTTGGGAGAAACACGCACGACATGATAACCAGCTGCCGCCAATCTCTCTAATACTTAATTACCCTATCAGTTTCTGATATAGCCCTTTATATACCGCTAACTTCCTCTTCCCAGTATCTCCGTCCTTTGCATCCCTCCGCCTCCCCTTGCCCCGCCTAATAGAGGCCTGATTTCCGAGGAGATCCAGCCCCTGCTAAGTCGGGTTTTCCTAAGGTTTTTCTTCTTAGAGCAGTTTTTTTCATTGCGCTTAGCTCGCTTAGTCAGGGTTACCCGGTTTCCAGCTCTTCCGCTTTCAAACAATCTGCCACTCCACTCCCCTCCCGGGAGCATCGGCCTGCTCCCTGGACAGTCCGCCAATCATGCCCTATCTTGGTTATTACTGAGGAAGTGGGAACTCGTGAAATGTCCAGTGAGTGGTACTAAAACTGTTGTATGTATGTATGTACAGTAGCAATTCTGTGATTGATGCTAAAGGGTTAGTGCTTGTTCAAAGAATTTACCGCTATGCTAATCCTAACCTTAAGAGCAATTTCCTCATAATTAATTTCACAGGATTCCTCTGCGTCACAAATGCAGTGCTTTACCAGGTGGGCTATCAAGCAAGTTTACTATATATTAGAATGGCATTTGTGATGCAAATGTGAAATTGCATTTGTTCATTTTATACTAGAGAACAAATGCACACAGTTAGAGGTAATTTGCACAAAAATAGGCAATTCTAGTGGCTACCAGAAAGATCTGCACTCTGTTAAAGCCAGATATGATGTGCATATAATCCTGCACAATAGACTGAGATTGGCTGGTTAAAATAATGAAGTCAAAGTTAGCCACTGATGACTTAATTTCATGTTCTTCCAAACTTATATGACCTTCTTTTTTCTGTAGAAAAAGTTATTCTCAAGAATTGTCTGCACAATTGAAGTCGATGGGGTCCAAATTAAGATATTTTGAAGCAACATTGTGGTGACTTATCATATCTAATAAAATAAAGCAATGCTCAATATTACATCTTGTGACTTATTCTGTTTCCCTTGCACACTCTGCATATTAAACTAAAATACCGGAATTTTGTATATTATGTGTATATTAACATTTATTTCAGTGCAATGCCATGTGATTTTTATTGTACTTAATTCATGTTTGTTACAGACTGTCGAAATTATTATATTGCATCCGGAACATCCCTTTAACAGAGATTGTAAGATACTGTTATCTACCCCAGGATGTTCCAGTGGTTCCTAGCGAAAACATCTCGAACTGAACAATAGAGTTGCATCTCTACACTTAAAATGAACCCAAATGCCTCACAGATAACAGCTGAATCCCTGACTTGAGAGAAGTTTAAATGCCTGAACGATAAATATGCTGTGTGTAAAATAACTGACGACAAGACTTTCTACTTACCACTTCTAATATCTTCTCCTCCATTTCAAACACTGTGCAGTCCTGCAATTAAAGAGGGAGGATTCGTATAAGATGCCACATTATGCTGAGTTCCCACAGGAAAATATGAAATGGTAAACATGAAATCAAAATACCAAAGGAAGTATTTAAGAAATGTAATATGAGGATTCAAAATATGGAATGTACTGACAAATAGATGGAGAAGGGCCTATCGCCAGTATTTAATTATGATTTAAAGACAAGTTTGACAGGATAATTGCTGCAGGGTTTGAGGGTTGTGGCACTTCAGACTACGAAGAGCAAAAACAGAGCAGAGACATCGATCACGGTTATGAGCCACCCATCCCCACCGAGCTCCGGCTCAGTAAAACCATGTGTGCTTAAAGAACCTGTGCTTAAAGTGCTCATCAAGACATGCCTTAATACACTACTGTTCAACAGTCTGAAATGCTGTTTTTGTTACTTTTATTTGCAGAGGTTACATTTAAGTGATCAGTAGACATTTCCACAAATTTCTATTTTAATTAAATCTTATTTACATTTTTTGGGTTTTTTTGTAAATAATCTGACCATAAGAGACATTTTCTCGTGGTTATGTGATGTTCCATGTGTTTATCTGTTACGTGGACACTTTTTATAATGCTTTTAACATAATAGAATTTAATGACAGTCTTGAGAAGTGTTTAGTATGTTTTTTTTAATGGTCACTTCAGAAAAAAGTCTAATAGGACAAGTACTATTATACTATAATAAAATTCTAAATTAATTGCCTTTTTTGTTTTACAGGTTTTTTATATATATATATATATATATATAAGTTTTGTTTTGATTTGTTTCATTTATTTATTTTAGTCTTATATCTATATTTTAGTTATTTTAGTACTAGGTACATTGTTTTTTGTTTCAGTTAATGATAAACGATAATAACTCTGGTTACATATGCATTACATTTAATAACTGTTGTCACAATTATTTTTTTCTAAACTCAATGAGAATGTAATAATTCAATTATGGAAGTACTTATAAAATGTAAAAAATATTTCAAAAAGCAATGATAAATTATAAATTATAATACAGTTTTTTAATGAAAGTTTTGATACAAACATGGCGAATGAAATTGTGTGCATAGCAACCTGCACTTTTTGCCTTACAGACCATTTTGTTGGTGTAAATTAATATATATGATGATTGAGTGATATCTAATAATCTTTTGACTTTAATAAAACTACTTAATTTGGATTTTTGGTAACCATTTTGTTGATTAACTTTTTTTTTTCAGTGTGCAGTGAATGTTTGCAAAGCTTTGACTAGGAGATCAAAGCTATAATGAACAAAGAAACAAACCTTCTGGACAGTTGTGGTCAGTTCCAGACAGAGCTGAATGATCTTGTTTTTGGTTGAGGTGAAATCACTGATTCCTGTCAGGGGAGTCCTGCAGACAAAAACAAAGAGAAAAAGTGTAACTCATTCAAAAGCTCATGAGATATTCAAACGTTTGCAAATTCTGGTATTCTGGTATCGTTTCAAGCCCAAACATGCAGTCTATGTATGTACGTGTGTGTGTGTGTATGTATGCCGACAGCCTGCATGACATCACAAGGAAAGATTTAAAGTATTCTGAATGAACACAAAAATCAAAACAAGAGCTGGTGAGACACCTGCCAGTAAAAAATGTGTTTACCTGCAGTCTATTTTAAAACCCTGTCAATGACTTACAAGGTCCTCTGTACTACAACCCATATCTAGTATGAAAATACTGTAGCGAGCTAACTGTTCTAAATATGTTCTAAAATGGTTTCCAAACATAAGATTTTGGGTGTGGGTTCACTGGAAAAGTTATGCTTTTTTAGTGTAAATAGCACATTATATGAAGGTTAGCATAACACTGAATCTGTTTTTAATGATTCTCATAGCTTTGTAACATTACAGTTGAACCACTGATGCCACATAGACTTTTTTACCAATGTCCTTACTACCTTTCTGGGCCTTGAATGTGGTAGTTGCATTCTTTTAGGGCTGAAACGATTAGTTGACTACAAAGCTTCACAATTGACATGCAAGTAAAAGAGTATAAACTGTGAGCATGTTTTACTAAAATAGATTACTATTTCATTCCCTCGATTTGCTAAATTGTGTGCACAAATATTTTTGCTGTCGAGTAGTCATTTGATGACCTAATATAAGAGCCTGCAATATTGCAGTTTGACCAGTGTGGCGCTATAGAGCAAGACCTAATTTAGCCCTCCTGGATGCAATTCAAGAGAAGAAGCTCTTCAGCCAGTGTTGTCAAGTTTTCTGGCTAGTTCTGGGCTAGTTTTGAGTAGCAATTTGGCAAGTTTTGTTGTGAAAATCTACCAACCCTGATTTCAGAGCAAATGTCGCCGAACCTGAAACTGCTAAGCAGCATTATTTTATGCTGAGCACTTTCCTCTCAATAATAACACAACAAAAACTGACAGCTGTGAAAAAGCAGCAGTTATGAATGCATCTAATTACAGAAGAAAGCCACTCATTCAAGTTTTGAACAAATTGAGTGTGAGAAAATAAATTAAAATTTTTGAGTGAATTAACCCAATATTTGTTCCTAAGATTTACACATTTTTTACATAGCATTAGCCGAAGCTGTTGGAACACAATCATATATAAAATCGTATAAAATCGTACATATTTAAATATATTTTCTCTTAAAATTCTAAGAATATTAACAAGATGTGCTGTTAACACCATTTTGAGAACATTGCTTCAGCCAAAGTGCTTGGAACATGCCTTACAGGTGAAGTCTGTAAGAGACAGAAAGAGTGTGTATCGTGTGTGAATCTCACATACCTGTCAAGCCAGGCCAGCATGCCCTTGGCAGCCCCTATCAGCTTCACCACAGCGGTGAGGAATATGTTAGGTGGTATGTTTGGACTTCCTCCATCATAAGTGGGGTTTTTCCTGCGCTCTGACGCACAGTTGTGCAAGTTGTTGGATGCTGCTCGCATCTGACCCACCAGAGTCTTCAAGTTATCAGTTTCCACACCACAGTTCTGCAAAAAAACAAATGAGCATTTGCGTTAGTCATTGTAGATTAAACTAGATTTTTCATCTAAAGAAGGTGGTCCTTTTCCAAAAGTCAATGACACAATGTGCTTTTAGTATGTTTCTGTGCAGTTGCTGAGGTGTTTTGAATGGTTGCTTTCTAGAGGTCTCTAAAGATAAAGAGAGATCTATAGATACATTTTTAAAAAAAGAAGTATGCTTAAGCCTAACTCTAAAAAGAGTATTTCTTACTGAAATTTAATTTTAAAAACATATACTTAAGACTGATGGTACTCATTGATTTCCATAGTATTTTTCTCTGTACAATGGAAGTCAATGGGAACCATCAATTATTCAGTTACTCATACTGTATTGTTCAAAATATAATCTTTTGTGTTTGACAAAAGAAAGAAACTTATACTTATACGTCCCTAGAATATCATTATATAAACCTTTGTTTACATAACATAATAATGTAAACTGTGTATATTTTTTATGTATTTATAAATATAAACACATGCAAGTATATATATATATATATATATATATATATATATATAATGTTTATTTATTACAAATTAATTTATATATTTTATAAATTATATATATTTAAATACTTTATTATTGTATATTTTAATATTTTCAAAATATATACTGTATGTGTGCATATACTTAAATAAATATACACAGTACACACACATATTATGTAAATAAAACCTTTTATTTTGGATGTGTTTGTAATTACACATTTGTAATGCTAATTTAGGTTTACTACATTTACTAACGTAAAATATCATTTTAAATAACACTACAGCTAAAATTTGTTTGTCAACACAACCAAATAAATGTATTGTTTAATAAAATATTAAAACATACTTTAAAGTAAAACTTACTTTAAAAGTGCAATTGTGTTAAAAAAAATACACTTTTTAAAAATAGACAGTATTCTAGAAATGTAGTAAATTGGGGCAAGCTGTCCCATTTCATTGTCAGTTTAAAACTGATTTGACCAAATCGCTAACACAAATTGCGCTAAAACAGTTTCCATTTCTGTATTTTCCACTTTAGTGATATGAAATGTGAAGTATGTGGTGTTTGTAATGCCATGTGACAGTGGTTACAGAGAACGGGTCATTCTCACAACCTTTCCAGCTAAAAATCCCATCACATTCCAGCGCACCGGTCAGAGCCGTCACATGAACATGGTCACTGCTCGACTTCAAAGAGATTCCAGAAAACCGTCTCTGCTCTAAACCCAGCCAGACGCTGACCGACAAACTGTCTGCATGGACTTGAAGTGCGCCAAAAAGTGCACAGACTTTGGCCTGGTCAGCTACAACAACAGAATACAGGTGCTTGAGAGAAATATTAACGTCACTGGGTTTAGGAAGGATGCAGGTGCTCTTCTGGAATCGGCTCCTGTTGTTTTTGTATTACAACGAAGCTCTAGCTCTGATGAGTTTGTGATGGCTGAATTATTAAAGGAATGATAAAGGGAAATCCATCTTCCAGATATTCATTTCAAGCTGCCCTCCTCGAAGATAAGGAGGAATAACTGTGATAGAAATAAAAAGCAGAATCCCTCACAAACTGTAGGATCTTCATTTAATTATGAATGAACAAGCATTTAATTTTAAAATTTCACCTATAATGCAAATGTTTTTTGATCAAGCTATTTGATAGCACTGCAATCCATCCAGCTGTGTTTGGATGGTGTCAAAGTTGGTACAACGCGGCTTGACGTGCCATGAGAACAATATTTTCAAAGCTAATTACCCATTTTTAATTTTGGGGTGAATCAGCCAGACAGATGTTAATCACTACGGCAGCTAGTCTCAGCAATCAGCAGCCACTAAAATCATAAATACAGACACCAAAATACCTGAGAGTGCAAATGAGAAGGACAGACGGAGGAAGAGCTGAAATCTTAAAGTACTTACACAAAACATTCCAACTTCTCACAGAAAGCTAAAACTGTGAGACATTAAGTCATTTTACATTTTTTCCTGAGGTGGAAGCAGTTACAAACTTGCAATTGTCAGCAACCACGTTGAAAGAAATAAAGTAAATCACAATTCTGACATGTAAAACAGTCTCAGATTTCATTTTAAAACAGTAACACTTCACAATAAGGTTCATTAGTTAAGATTGTTTAACAGCATTAGTTAACATGAACTATGAATAAGCATTAGTTAATCTTAGTTAATGTTAATTTCAGCATTAACTAATGCATCATTAAAATAGCAATTTGTGTTTGTTAACATTAGTTAATGCACTGTGAACTATTATGAATAAACAAAGTGTAATAGATATTGTACTAAAATATAAATAGTGTGATAAATGCATTCTTCATTGTTTGTTCATTTTAGTTGAAAATTTATTTATAAAGTGTTACCTGTCACAAACTGTCACATTTAGGTAGCCAGGAGAAATATTAAATTAAAATCTAAATTCGCAATTGTGAAAGACTAACAAGATCCATTAGACTCTTTTGTCTTCTGTTACAGGAAAACGCCGTTTTATCCATATTCCACTATGTTCTTCCCTCAATTTAGACAAGATGATACAGTACATATCTCTCCCGTCTTAGTATGTGTACTTAATCACTCTAGCGTGTGGCGCCACTATGTTAGCGTTTAGCTTAGCACCATTCATTCCTTAAGATCCAAACAGGAATAAACTTAGAATGCCCCAAACACTTCCACGTTTTCACCAATTTAAAGACGGTTACACTAGTAAGTATGGTGACACAAAATAAAATATACTATATAATATATATATATATATATATACAATAAAATATCAATATACTGTTATACCATTGTATTGACGGAAGTGAGAAGGAGAGTGAGAGTTTTCAGGAGTGATGATATTACTGCACCAAGGTTGAAGTGCCGCAAAGTGCTATATTTCATCTTCTGTGTGATCACAAAACTAGTCATAAGTAGCATAGGTATATTTGTAGCAATAGCTAACAATACACTGTGTGAGTCAAAATACCTACTGTAAATATGTCAAAATGTAATTTTAATTAGTAATATACATTGCTAAACAACTTTAAAGGCAATTTTCTCAATATTTAGATTTTTTGCACTCTCATATTTCAGATTTTCAAAAATTTGTAGGTCAGCCAAATATTGTGCTATCCTAAAAAAAAACATACATCAATAGAAATCATATTTCTCAATAAAAAAAAAATGCATTTATGACTGTTTTTTTGGTCAAGGGTCACATATTGTACTAAACTATGGTACTTTTTACCACTGTGGAATCGAGCCAGACAGTGCTGGGGAGTTTAGCACGTCCTCTAACACTTACGAAAGCAATTTTAAAAATAACCAGAGACCAAACAGATAGACAGAGTTAAGATGAGGCTGGGCGGAAACTACTGGAACAATGGCGTGAGATATTTTCCTGCGCTGGTTGCTGTGTGTGTGTTTGTGTGTGTGCGAGCGAGCGAGCGCTGGGCGGGGGGCTCCCTGACAGGTGGGTGGGTCACATCTGTTTCCTGCTCTCCAGGAGATATCTTCCAGAACATTCTACCCACGAGAGCTAAAGCTGACCTCTCACAAATTCAACACTGCATTGTCTGTTCCAGCTCCTCTGCGGTTCTCCACTCAGTACTGCCTAGAACAGGTGACGCTTGTAAAACTACTGAGGTAAATCTTTTCTCAACAAACATCCTTGTAAACAGCCACCCGGTCTGACAGGTAGAGCTCCAACATCAAACCACACAGCTTCTGCTTACTGTTTGCTGCAGGCGTGTTCTTTCAAGGAAACATACCTTTTGTACAATTACGGACGGATATAAAAGATTAGTTCACTCATTGTTGTCAATTGCACATTTACATGTTCACATGTTACATGTTAATTAGGCATCACAACAATAATGTACAGTGTAATATGTACAGTAATGTACAAAATGTATATAAATTGTGAGAATAATATATTGACATTTGTCACATACTTGTTATCAATATTACATATGTTTCTATCTTTCTATCTACTGTCTGTTTGTACCCCAGGTTTGGAACTTCATGAGGTTAAGTAATTACAGAGATAACTTTTTTTGGATGAACTATCACTTTAAGACACATTTGATGTTGATACACATTGTATAAGCTTCCTTTCTAAAAGTACCATTTCACATAAACAAACTACGCAGAGACATGGCAACAAAACAGAAAGTGTCTCATCAGTGTCTCTTTAGGGTGCAGTCTCCTATTATAAAGTCCTGTGTCAGTCTCCTGTCCCGACACAGAATGGACTCTGAATGGACACAGTGGACACTGTTTGTTCCAGCTGACCCTCCCTATTCATATCCTCCACAATGTTGGGACAGAGCAGCAGCTAGCACAGCTTCTGTGATAAAAATCAGCACTGTCTACAACTTTGTTTACAGCACATAAAAACACACCCGGGTTTAAACAAGGACAGCGTTCCTCTAGTCCACTGTGTTTTAAGGTGCACTTTGTGGTCATTAATACTGTCTGAATGAAAAAGCGAGGGAAGTTGAGAAGAAACCTTGGGAAGGAAGTGAGAGAAACCAGCTGATCGGAATGCTTTCCTGTTCACAGCAGTCTCCACCTAAAACAGAGCTCATGCTCTTCCAGTGTTAGATAAGGCCATTCGTGACAGAATGCTAAGCTAGTTGTGTCCAAACAGCTTTTTTTGGCCTGACTGACACCAAAACAAGTCGTATTAAAGGCATACAGTATGATTTATTTAATAAAGCTTCTCAAAAAACATTGATGTGCTTGGCTATTCGGCAATGCTAGGAATAGCATATAAGCTAATTACTCGTACTATTTTTGTAGCAGGGTTTCCTGCATTACTGACTACAGCACAACCACTTTAGTCCACTTCTTGAACAAATAACACTTAAGAGCCAATTCTTTTAAAGGTATGGTAGTATGCTATTCCGAACATAGACATAACCTATGATATGTACTTTAAAAAGGAGAGCAAAGGTCAGTGCACCTATTTTCTGATGCAGATAAATATGATTGGACAAGGTTTCTTTGGGAAATCTGATTGGATGAGTGAGCTGAAGTACTGACCAATGCGCAAAGCAGATCCACAGCCTCCAGGATCAGCTCCTGATGACCGACGCGAGTCATCGTCAGCTCCTCCAGGTCCTGATGGGAAATCTTGAGGAGCTGCTCTCCACTGATCTTCTCTCTCTCGAAGTTAGGAACGTACTGCTGGAGACTGTCATCCAGGCCTGAGACAGAGACAGAAAGTGAGCATGATACGCACAGCACAATGAAACTCTTTCAGGGAGAGCGTGTATCCTCGAGTGCTTGAACACCGCAAGCGTCTGTGCAAATATTGAGCCGCTGAGTCAATATAAGACATTTGCACTAGCTCTCTCGAACAAGTGTCAGTTACCTGGTCTGAGAACAGATCACTGCTATATAAGGGCAAACAAATAAAGTGTTTGCTGGGCAACTTTGCTTGTTCTGTTTGTGTGATTTTAAAATGCATTTAGCAAATGATGTCAACCCTTTAACCCGTTCATATGATCTCATGTATTGACATTAAACAACTGACATTAAATTTCCGAATAACCTACATAATTTATTCCAATATATGTCTGGCATAAATGAGGGAATATCATCTGTCAAGACTCATTTTTTTAATATTTTAATTATACTTTAAATAGTAAATTAATTATATTTTATGTAAATAAATAAAAAAATCTAAATATGTAGTAAGTGAATAAATGAATGAATATGTTTTTGTTTTTGCATTGCATCCCAAAATGTACACTTATAAGTGTAATGCAAAAAAAAAAAAAATTAAACCGTATACATCATAATTATACATAGGTCTATGCTATATTACATTTTATTAGAATCATCATTAAAAATACAGAATTTTAAAAATCCAAAATACATAATGATCATAATACATAATAATCATAATAAATCATTCCCACTTATCAGTTGTAAACAAAGTTGTAAATAAAACAAAAACCAGTTGATTTTAAGAAAATATTCAAAATGTTTCAAAAGCTTCAAAATGTTTAGTTCAATGCTTTGTTTGTTGGTTACTTCAAAATTTACTTGAAAATAATTTAAAAGTGAATCCTACAACAAATTTTATTTTAGAGTAGGATAACCTATTAATACATTTTACAGTTTTTCTGAGTTGCTAAAACACTAAATCCCATTGAAAAAACTAAACTGTCAACTACCAAAACTCTTTCATC
>JAUCMS010000045.1:2847999-2858615 GCA_032357445.1 Enteromius radiatus
TATATACAAATATATTATGTAAAGAAAAACTTTTATTTTGGATGCGATTAATCGCGATTAATCATTTGACAGCTCTATTAAAAATATGACTGATTTTAGTTTGCATGATTAGGCAATGCTAATCATTCACAGGCTGATAAAGACCTTACGAATATTATATAATGTTATTTTATCATTAATAATGGGAGTGTGATAGCCCCTCCCCCTTCGCAACATAATTAAAGTGGTGACAGCTGCGTGCATTAAATGTTCAGACTTCCAAACAAAAGACCTTATGTGGCCCTTATGTATTCATTTATAGATAATTATGCATTTGGGACACACCTAAAGTCTATACTGTATGTGTTTGGAGCTGTTCCTAGATCAGTACTCATACTTAGAGACCAGCGTATACCACATCTGTTCGCTTCTCCATTGTCTGACACAGCTTTTATTGTCTCAAACTGGCGTCAGGAGAGATACGCTAGTCCTTCATTAGCGCCAAAGGCCAACTTTTACCCAGAGTCTGAACAGCAGGTTTGAAACTTTCAAGGTGGCTCAGTTTATAATTAGATGCATCTGCTGAAACGTTGTCTCTGTTTAGGAGTGTGTGAATGGCTTGGACCCAAACCATCGCAGAAGTCTTTCACATCGCATGGCCAGTCATTTCTGGTTAGCGGAGAATTATAGGTATTTCATATTGCGGTGGACCTTGACGATTTACTCAAGGTCTCTGCTAAGTGAAAGTTTTTCATGGTGTTGTTTCAGGCAATTGGAGCAAGGTGGAGAGCAAGTATGGAAGCGTACAACTGAGTCAACAAAAATAATGGCAAAGACTTCCAGAATTAAACAAAAATGTGGTAACTATCAAGAGATGAAAAAACTATTCCTGGTATGCAAAGCAGTCTGAATGGGAAAACAATATGCAATGAACACACATAAGACAAAGTACACACAGAAAGACCTTAAGTGCTAAGCACAAAACAACTTTCAAATTTAAATGACAAACCACAAGATGTCCACCCTAAACAAAGTAATTTGCTTATTCAAATAAACTATGGACTCTTCGGTAAAATAATAAACTGGGAGTACAAGCTTCCATTGCAGCAATGTATCACTGTTTTGCAAAAATTTTCAAACCGGCCTATTATTATTGCTATTAGAAATGTCGGCCTGCTGGTAGGTTTAATTATCAAAACTTACAACAGCTGGTTTGCAAATAATAATAACTATTAAATATATCTGTCATCTGTCTGTTTTCAGGTTCAGGCTATGTACAGTTTGCTGAAATAGACTTTTCAAGCTGTCTGAGTTTCAGAAGCTTTCCTAGTTTCGATCATGCTTAGGGAGGAAAAAATAAACACAGTTTCTGTATTTGGTTAGGGATGTAGATGTTGCCTTTACAAACATTTACACTATAGTAACCATAGTTTCTGACAAGAGGTTCTATTATTTTTATGCTCACACTTTATTTTAAAGTTTATTTCTCGCTTATTAACAAACCATAAACTACAGTATGACTTTTGCCTCAATAAACTCTTTATTTGATATGCTTTATATGTTTATTAGTAAGGTAGTTGTTAAATTTAGTTCTTGGGTATGATTAGGGATGTAGAATATCAGAATATGTGCTTTATAAGTAAAAAACAGCCAATATGTTAATAATATGCATGCTAATAAGCATCTAGGTAATAGTGAGAATTGGTTTCTAAACTAGAGCATTACCATTTTTACACTAACACAGTGGTTATCAATCATATTTTATCAAAGTATTGATATATAAATAATAGTAGGCTAATATGTAATAAACAAGTATTCATTTTAAGAACAATTTAGTTTCTTACAAACTGTTATAACAAAATAACTGAGATTATTACTGTGTGTGTGTGTGTTGTTTTTTGACTTTTGTTGTTTTCAAACAGTAACACTGAATTATGGTTATCGTGGTTCATTTTTGTAATTATTTAAAAGAACGATGTATTATGGTAAAGGAGCAACAAGTCAATTGAGTTCCTACCTCTGATCCAGTTCACAACCTGAGTCGGTGTCCACTTTGTTATCGGCTCCATTCTTCTATTCAGATATTCAGAGAATTTCGGCCAAGTCCTTAAAACTTACTAAAGTTAAATAAAGTTTCCTACGCTACACTCGAGCGTCCTTTCTCATGACTAACCACTAAACACTAATGATCAGATCACAGGAACCGCGCTCAAGCTCTACCCACAGACCGAAACTAAACACAGACAGAGAGAGAGAGAGAGAGAGAGGGGGGGGGGGGATCATGTTACACTCACAGGTCAAATTTATATCGCTCCTAAATCGTCTGTATGGGGCAGTGAGGGTTAAACACGTGACTCGCTATATTCACAAACATAGGTCAAATTAGATTACTATATAGGTTACTATAACGCTGTTATTTATGTATGATATTTTTAGAGTTAACTGTAATTAAACATAAAGTGACAAAAATTTAAATTAATATTGTTAAATATAGCCTACTTCATTCCTGTGACAAACATTTGAATCAGTCTCTCTCTCTCTCTCTCTCTAGCTATGTCTTTACTGTTTGCAATTTTAATGCATCATTGTTTAACAAAAATATTACTGTCTCAAAACTTTCTTAGTTTTTATCATACATGGCATTGGTATGTGATGCTATCCCAGCTAACAACTTTATGTTCTGAGAACGTTTTCCTAACGTTCTGGTTTGGTTGTGGCAGCGTTTTACAAATATTACACTACAAAAGAGTCAAAGGTAGTTCACAAAAGTTATAAAATATAAAGGGATATAAACACAAAAGTTATATAAGGAATAAATTGTAAATTAGTACACCTGAAAGTTAAAATTTAGAAGTCAATGTAAATGCTGTATCAAAATGCTGTAGATGCCAAATAAATTTGCCAGTTCACAGTAGCATTAAGAAAAAATGTCTTCTGAAGCATCATTAGATTAAGAAAAATATAAACATTCAAATAATAGATTTTCATCATGTAATTTCCAAAAATATATATTTTTAAGTTATAAATTTACCTAATTTATTCATTCTGCCCAACAAAAGGCAAAATACTAGTGAAACTGGAAAAAAAAATAATAATAATTGAACCTTTTGTATTTGTCCAGCCAAATTTTAAGTAGGACACTGGATATTTGGTAATCAAATATTTCATTAATGAAAATTATATACCTAAACTGTGAGCAAAAACTAGATTTTTGCCCCTATTTTGACATGTGAATCAAGCAGATTGGCCCCCAGATGTCATTATGTTATTCTTGTAGGATGTTAGTATGTTATTTTTCATTTGTGTTGTGTATTAACAGTTTGATCAATCTTTAGGTTTAAGTTTAAATCTAATAGTCACAAAACGAAAGTATAGGCTAGTATTTCTTCAGACTTAATACTTAACATTTGTGCTGCTGGTCATTTCTGGTCATCAAAAAAAAGATTGATTTCAAAAGCATGTAAGCATGTCAGCATCTGTCAGTATGAATTTTAAATACATTGTGATGAGCAAATAACAGAAATGTTAGCTAAGGCTAACAAAACAGCCATTATATATGCTCCTCAGCTTTGCTTTTAGAACATTCATCAAGTATAAAAAATGTCCTAAAGACGTTCCAACGTTTTCTATCAAAGTTACAAGAACGTTAACAACGTTCTAAAAACATTATTTTAACAGTCTCCATAAAATGTATAACATTAATTAAAAGAGGAAAAATATATAACAACACATTAAGAAATACATTGTACAGTAAAAAAAAATACAATGATTAATTATGAAACGATACAATAATAAACAATTTGTTATTAAAAAAGGTAAAAATATAAATCCACAGCCACAAATACACGCATTTTGCTTATGTCTACATTATTGATTTATTCTATTTGTTTTGTTGTGTTTTATGTTCTTTGTTTTGTTTTTTTATCACAACATGTGGAATTTGTCTCATTGGAGTTTTCATAATTGCCAGCTCTTGTTGTTCTATTTTCTAACATCCACTGCCCTCTACAGGACGATATTTAAAATAGTATTTTTTACATGATTTTATTTAAAGTAAGTGTTTGTTGTTTTAATTTCAGTTAATGATACGCACATATTCACTGTACATCCAAGGTAATCATTTTAATAATTTTTATTAAAACATATGCTGTAACATAGGCTGTAAATTACATAGAAATTTGGCTTTGATTTTCAAAAAGGTAGAACTATACAGCAAAACAATGTTCTCTCAATCTCAAGTTTTAAAATAGCTTAATAAAATTGTTGTAGGAGTGTGTGTGCGGCGTAGAAAACTATACAATATCTATGGTGGAAAAAGACAATGGTTTTATTATTGCACAACACACGCATTGGAGCTGTGCTCTTCAGAAGTGAGCTGTGCTTCACATATGGCGCTCATCCACGCCTGCTGTTCTTCTTCAGTGTTGGCCCGCAGGATGAAGGTGCGTTTACTGTGCTTTGGTGTGAGGGTCCAGCCAAATGTCCCATCATCACCCTCCAGCAACTCCAACTTTGCTCCAACCAAATTAATGGCCTTTTCTGCAGACTAGGAAAAAGATCACAGTTCAGAATAATTGAAAATGTCAAAATTCCTGTTAAAAACTAATAAGGGTCTATATTAAACAGTGAGCTTTAGGGGCTGGTGTTGCTATGGCAACATAACAACAACAACATGGAGTAGCAACTCAATCCCGTGGCATTAAATTATTAATTTAGCGTGCAAAAACAGTTTGATAAGATCTCATTGTCGGCGCAGGTGTGCTGAAGTTAAAGCTGGTAAGCTGATCACACTGTTACAAGTTTCTTAAGAGGGCTCCCAGACGTAATCGCTGTTATTCGCTCTTACCTTTTCATTACAACCATAGACAAGCTGTCCGTCTCTGATTTGAAACCACATAATTTTCCAGCGCTTCGTGTAGTGCGTTTTCTTAAATAACCATCCTTTTTTCCGTTCGTCTCTTTCTTCTGGATGGTTTTCATCTGTTGTACCGTTAGAGGTCGCCGATTCTAAAGCCATTACTTTGAGACGCACTTACTCACGCGCATGCGTGAAACAGAATAAAAGTCTTTTGTTTTTGTGATAATAGATGGAGGAATAAAAGTAATGAAAAAACATATGCTACTTAAATTAAATGTTTCAATAATGTAATGTTATGCTTCCTGGCGTTTTTAATACCATGTGGCTTAAACTATATATTAGAAGCTAACAGTAAGATTTTTAATGTTGTTTTTTTAAGTCTCTTATGCACATCAAGGCTGCATTTATTTGATCAAAAATACACTGAAAATATAATATAGTTAAATATTATTAAATACAAATGTCATATAGTTAAATATTATTAAATATAAATATAACAGGTTTCTATTTTAACATTATCAAAGTTTTTAAATTGAATAGTATTAATGTTAAAAAAAAATTTTGCTTGACATTTCTCAGGTTGGCTGATGAGAATTCAGCTTTACTACCAAATAATTATATTTCAGAGTATATTAAAATAGAAAACCGCTATTTCAAATTGTAATAATAATTCAAATAAATGCAGCGTTAATGAGCACAATGGGAAATTATTATATCACTCACAAATTTTTATATATGGAAATAAAGTTGGGTTACACCCTTCAGTTCGCGAGGAGAATGGCGGCGTCCCCACTTCTGTAGCGAGTCACACTGCTCATGCGCTGTTCTTAAAGGGGGGGTGATACAAATTGCCCCCCAGTCAGAAAGAGAAAAAGGGTTTTACAGCCATTACTTTCTAGTTCCCAAGCGAGACGGCAGTCTGAGGCCTATACTCGATTTAAGATGTCTGAATCGCGCCCTCATAAGACGTTTAGAATGCTCACATTAAAGACTATCCTCTCGCGAATTCAGCCAGGAGACTGGCTGTTTTCACTGGACCTGAAAGATGCGTACTTCCAAGTACAAATAGCCCCTCATCACAGGCCATTCTTGAGATTCGCCTTCGAGAGGACAGCATATCAATACACGGTCCTGCCCTTTGGTCTCTGCCTGGCCCCACGCACTTTTACAAAGTGTATGGACACGTCACTCTCCCGTCTGAAGCAGATGGGAATCCGCATCCTGAATTATCTCAAAGATTGGCTCGTTCTAGCCAAATCGCAGGAGGAGGCAGAGAGACACAGGGTGTTACTTCTCCACCATTTAGATCAATAGGGACTCAAAGTCAACTTTGCCAAGAGCATGTCGCCCGACCAACAAATAATGTTCCTGGGGACAGTAATAGACTCAACGCAGATGAGAGTGTCAATCTCGACATTTCAGAGAATGCTGGGTGTAACCCAGAGGAATGGACTCTCCACTCTTGATGAGCTGAAAAGTTTTTGGGTATAGATAATATATCTTGGGAAAATATCAATAAAAGGTTGGAAGTCAATGGGAAGTCGGGAGGTGCTGGTGATAAGACAACTTGAATATTGTACAATGGAATGCAAGAAGTTTGTTAGCAAATGGCCAGGAGTTTAAAGGTTTTATAAAAGGGCTTAGAGAGAAACCAAGTGTCATGTATTCAGGAAACCTGGCTTAACCAGTTTTAGATTTTAGTATTAAAGGATATGAAAGTGTGCACAGAGACATATATAAGGTGGAAGGGAAAGTAAATGTAAGTGTAGAAGAGTGCAATAGCCTACAGAAGGGGTAGACAAATGGTGTTTTGAAAATGCAGACTGGGAGGAATATAGGAGTGAATAAGTGAACAAGAAATGAAAATGATAAGGACATTTGTAATGCTATATTAGCAGCAAATCAGACTATTCCAAAGAAGGGAGGTAGGAGAAAAAAAGAAGATTGTACCTTGGTGGACAAAAGAATGTGATGAAGAAAGTACATTTCGAAACAAAGCGTTTAAAACCTAAACAAAGAATCATAGTTTTCAAAATTTTACTGAATATAAAAGAAAGCAAGCAAATGGAAGGAGAATTATTAAAAAAAAAAAAAAAAAAAAGACTTTTTGGGGGAGGATTTGTAACACAGTGGGAAGGGAAACAGAAATAGGTCAAGTGTGGGGAATGAATGATAAAAAGAATGAATGGGATGCAGAAATGTTGGCAAGATTTTTTTGTTAAAATACATAAATCAAGGAAGTATAGCGAGTCCTTTATTGTTTTCCATAATGATAAATGATGTATTTGAAGATTTGGATAATGGACTAGGGTTCTTGCTCTTTGCGGATGATGGGACAATATGGAGGGGGAGGGATATTGAATTTATTGTTAACAAATTACAGGACGCTATTGCAATAGTTGGAGACTGGTCATATAAATGAGGTTTTAAATTCTCATATAATACAGTATCAACTATAAAAACTACTCCAGCTGCAGCACTGCAGGTCGAAATGGGAGAAATGCCACTAGAAATGAGAAGAATACAGTAATCAGTAACTTATTGGGTTAATTTACAAGGCCATAGTCAAGAGCATTCAACGCTACATACTTTGAAAGCCTTGCTGGGAAAAAGAGAGGAGGAAAACTAAAAGTTTTGGATGGACAGTGATACAGAAAGCAACGGAACTTAAAGTGAATCAATTAAATGTGAGTCCAGTAATAAAACCTTGGTTATTTTCAGATGTTACAGTAGATTTTACATTATTAGAACAGAAAAACAATGACAATTTATGTAATGTGCAGACAACGTGCAGAATTACGGTTATGTTCAGATATACACAGATGCATCAAAGAGTCCAGACGATAAGACAGGAGTAGCGTTTGTTGTTCCAGAGTTTAAGTTATCAGTAAAGAAAGGATAAGTGATGAATTATCTGGTTATGCAGGGGAAATTATTGCATTATTGTTGGCAGTGCAGTGGATAGAAGAAATAAGACCTCTGAAATCATTAGATTTGTTATTTGTTCAGATTCAAGTTCATCATTGGTTAGTCTACAATACAACCATTCGGAAAGCCAGACATTTGGAAATAATGTAAACACTATACAGAATTCATTTGATGAGGGTTGCAGTGGTATTTTTATGGATGCCTGCACATTTTTGTATCCAAGTAAATTAAAAGGCAGATAAAGAAGCAAAAGAAGCGGTTAAAAACAGTGACATCAATTTAATTGTTAATTTAAGTAAGTATGAAATCTAGAGTATTATTAGGAAAAGACTGAAGGAAAGGTGGCAAAAAGAATGGGATAAAGAGAAAAAAGGTCGCTGGTTTTATAGAATTCAAAGGAAAGTGGGAGAGATGAGAAGTGCAGGGAGAAACAGAAGAGATGAAATGGTAATATCAAGGATGAGATTTGGACACAAGATTAAATAGTACACTTTATAAAATGGGTAAACATGATACGGGAAGGTGTGATTTCTGTGGGCAAGAGGAGACAGTGGAACATGTTATAATGTACTGTCAAAAATATGAGACTGAAAGAAGAATTTTAATAGAACTATTAGGGGAAATAAAAATGCAGTTTTATTTTACAAAATAACTCGGGAAATGAATGTTATAATATTATTTTCAGTTTCTTAAAATAAAGAATTTGTGGGAGGGAATATAAAATAATAAAATATTAAAAATAAAATTAAAATAAAATCATTTTGATCCACACTCCATACCAGTGGTGGCGGTAAAATACACCATTTTGTTGTTTGTCAACCGCCAATAAAATACCGAAGAAGAAGAAGAAGAAGAAGCGCTTGTTGTCCAGCTGTTGAGGAAATGGCGGCCGCGGCTATGGCGGGGGCTGTGGCGGATCATCCGCTCCTCACGGAGGCCAAAAAGCTGGAATATTTCTCCTCCATCAACTCTATGGCCCGTAAGATTATGGAGGAAAGGGAGAAGATAAAGGAAGGGTACGGTCCGACTTGGGATCAGATGAGTCCGGTGGAACAAGACACGGCGATAGACAACGGGATGATGGATCCGCGGATCCGGGCTCGGTACGCGATGCACCGGGTGGAGCGAGATGAGGTGATCTGCTTCCCGAAACTGCTCCTCCAGACCGGGCAGAAGACTGTACACTTCGGAGACGAGGTGCGAGTTGTTTTGGATGGTCAAGTGTTAATTTAGAGCTGTTAAGTCACTGTTATTGTAGTGTTGTTTTGGTTGTCTCTTGTAAAGGGCTTGCCTAACAAGTATGATTTGATCAAATAAAAACTTGCCTTTTGTCTGCTTTTTGATTCATTTACTTGCTTGTTTTTCTCTGAATATTCGTTACATTTGATTCTCTATTTTTACTTAAAATGATTTATTTACGTGCCAAAAATGTAGTTTTGTAATGTTACTGAATCAGCTGCTATAACAATATATAAACAATACAATTAAGTTTCCTTAAGTATAAGGAGTAAAGTTTAATAGACCACAAACAATAGATATAATCTATTTATTAAACTGTTTACTTAAATCTCTATCACATTTAATTAAAAAGCTATTGTCAGAAATGTAAAAGATCTGTACATTAAAATGTTTACCAAACAAATCTTTGTCAGTTATACCTAGAAATGAAACTTTACCAAAATCCTTTTTTCGATTTATCCAGTTAAACAGGCAAATCTGTGTATTATATTTTGTGATTCTTATTCTTATTCCATGTAGAAATGGCAGATTAAAGGAGTATCATGTTAACATCTCTGTCTCTTTCGTTTCAAGGACTTAACGTGGCAAGATGAGCACTCGGCTCCCTTCTCCTGGGAGACCAAGGTAAGTGGGCCACCTCTGCTAAAAATACATAATCATTTTGCTATCAAAGAGCAAACAAATGTGATTCCGCCCGTCTCTTCCCAACAGAGTCAGATGGAGTTCAGCATAATGTCCAGTGCTCTAGAACCATCAGTTCCCTCCTCGGCGAATGAACCCAAACCCAAGCCCTCTCAGAGTACCAAGCTGCCCAGCACTGATGAGTCGTCTTTCTGGAAGATCAGCGCTGAACGCTCGCGCCTCGAGGGCGAGAAGGCTGAGTTTCAGTCTCTGACGCCCAGCCAGATCAAGTCTCTGGAGAAAGGAGAGAAGCCATTGCCGTCGTACCTGAGGCCAGAGTCTGGGCCGAGGGAGTCTGAGGAAGTGCCACCTCCTCGGCCGGTTCAGCAGAGAATCACCAAACCTCACGCCCCTCCTCCTCCCATCCCAATCAGCGTGACTCCTGTGGCCATCAGCTTGACCCCGACACCTCCTGCTCCCGTGTCGTCCTCAGAGGAAGGGTGGGAGAGGGCCCAGAGCACGCTTCCTTCTGTAAGCACTGTGGATGATGTGTTCAGTCCTGGTCTGTTCACCAGGTCGTCTTCTCAGTCCAAAAGCACAGTCAAAGAGGCTAACAAGGCAGAAAGCTCACCCACCTCCAGTCCTACCTTCTCACAGGTTAGATGGAATTTCACCGTCATTTCATACAGTTAGATGAACACAGACATTGGTGCATGGGTAAATGCCTTGATGATGTTCTTATTTTAATATCTTAATATTTTTTATACGTTAATTAAAGCAACACATTCATGAGTACAATGATTGAAGAACAGTTCTTCTAGAATGAGTTTTGTGTTTTTAAAGGACAAAGTCCATAATTTTGATACTTAAAAAAAAAAAAAAAAAAAATTAAAATAAAAAAATTCTGGCATCTGTAGGCAAGGCAAGGCAAGTTTATTTATATAGCACATTTCATACACAGAGGCAATTCAAGGTGCTTTACATAAAATGT
>JAUCMS010000045.1:2878613-2892093 GCA_032357445.1 Enteromius radiatus
CAGGTGTGTTTGATTAGGATTGGAGCTAAACTCTGCAGGACACCGGCCCTCCAGGACCGAACTTGATGATCCCTGGTCTAGGTATTTAATAAGGATTTTCCCATAGACTGACAGTTTGCAAAGGGTATGAATAATTTTGGACATGCCAATTTCTGTTAAAAGACGAGTAATACTTTTTTCAACAATGACACCTCTTGTACATCATCTTATCTTCTGGGAGACGCCGGTGTCATTTCTAATCACTTGCTGGTTGAATAAAAGTAACTTTAAATCAGAATTTTCCAGGCTTGACTGTATATGTATACATTTTAAAATTAACAGATATATATTCTAATGTTTCTTTTAATTTATTTTATAAAAAAATATATATATGTAAAGTGCTGTTCCATCATATCAATGATTTAGAAAAAAAATGGTTTATGGAAGTTATGTACAGATTAGTTAATCACACTAAATGAAAGCTAGTTTTTGTTCATGAAAATGTAAATGTTGTGTGCCGCACTATGCAGTAATATAAAGACATCTGGGTGTAACAGTGTATGTGGGTCTCTGCGTGAGAGACCAGATGCACAGGTCACAGATCTCCCATGATTCTCTGTGTAACAGGTCAGACGGGTGCAGATGCCAGAAGCGTTTACGTGACGTGCGTTCATTAGCTTCAGGAGATGTGACTAATGAACACACGCCAGCAGTCACATTACAGGTTCAGCAGGAGACAGAGGAGGTTAAGAAATCACAGAGACAGACAGATGCTAATCTTACCCCGAGTTCAGTGGAGAGCATCAGGGTTTTGCCTTTGGCAGTGAGATCTTTATAGAGCGCTTCAATTTCTGACTGATACTGCTGCGTCCGTTCATCTGTGGTCTGAGTCTCTACTGAAAACAGCATGTTCCCCACTCTAACGCACAAACAACAAAATCATCAGCATAAGACAGAAAATAAGGTTTGAAAATATAATCAAGCAATCAAAAACTTGCTGAACAGCCTTTATACACTGTTTGTGCTATAAAATGTGTAAGAACTGAAAAACTGAGAAACTTTTTTTACTTCAGTAGTGCTGTCAAACAATTAATTTTGATAAAAATTCTTGTTTTCATAATATAAGTGCGTGTACTGTAGATAATTATTGTTTATATAAAAATTCAAACATGTGTATATATATATTTAAGGAAAATATGTTAAGTTTATATATTAAATATATGTATATATAATGTAAATTATATACACACATGTAAATATTTTCAAAGTAAATACTGTATATTTGTGTTTATATATACACATAATAAATAAACACAGTACAAACAAATATATTATGTAAACAAAAATATATATTGAATGTTATTAATTACAATTAATCATTTCACAGCACTAGTTGAAACGTATTTATAGAATAAATATAAACAAACAAATAAAATAATATTTCTATTATTTCTAATAATATTTAAAGTGAATTATTTAGAGATGGAACTGCCATGAGGTGTTTATATTCACTGTAAATGTGGAAAATAATTATTGCTGTGACCATTTAACGACATAAAAGAACAAGTATGTGTTGTTTTAACTTAAAGTAAATGTTCCTACTTGATTTAAAATTATATGATTCGTTAACATTGTTTAATTTAGTTTATTTGGATATTTTATAGAAGCCTGCTTCTGGCACTGAGTTAAAAAAAAAAAAAAAGAAAGTTACAAATAAAAAAAGAAATTTTTTAAAATCACACAATTTCTTGCAATTATGACAAAGATATAAAAGTCAGAATGGCAAAATTGCGCAATTCTGAGTTTAAAACAGACAATTGCAAGTTATGAAGTCAGAATTGTGAAATATAAAAAGTTGTTTTAATATAAAAATTGTTTTATTTCTAATTCAATGTGCGTCTGAAAACCAATCTATTCTCTAAAGCTGCAAATTAATCATCTTTACCTCCAGAAAGCCCTTTTCACACCTGCATATGAAAGCTGTGAGAATTAAAAACACGGCCTGCTTCGTCCATACCATACATACCAAAGAGCATGAACTGTGAAGGCATAATATTTCAGAATAGCTTAATTCTCACCGATCTCCGGTGATGGTGATGGTGAATCCATCATATTCTTTCCCAGGATCCTTCATACTGGGAACTTTAGAGTTGACTGTAAAGCCGTCTCTGGTTTTACTGTTGAACTGCTTTAAATATAAAAGAAAAAAAACAAGCACATCAGAGAAACTCCGTCTTTCTTCATGCGATTTGTGAGAATTTATTATTTATTTTTAATAAATATGTATATTAATACACAAATGCAAGTGTTAGACAGATGCCAAGCACAAATATGAGAGCCAGAAAATAAAAAGATTCAATTACTGCACACGTGTTTATCGAAGGATCTCTCATCAGCTGATCATATCATCACTCACAGATCTGACCTAATACTAGATTACACGCACTCATAACTGTCATGTGTTGAGGGTGTTTCTATGACTAACACTCATTAATGTGAACATAATTTTGATAATCATATGAAATGGTGTGTAGAAGAAAGGAAGACTGAAATAAAATCATTGAAAGATGGTATTATTTATACAGTTCATACACACTACAGGGTAAAAAATTTGAAATATATATATTTCCTGAAAGAAGTCTCTTATCCTTATACCAAGGCTACATTTATTTAAAACATTGATTCAATTTAAATGAACCACTTTCTTTTTTTTTTTTAATTCAAGTAATTTATTCCAGTGAAGTTTTCATTCACGTGAACCTGCAGAAATCATGCTAATATGCTAATGCATACGATGCATTTACTTTATTATATTGAAAACGTTAAGAATTTTTTTTACTTTCAACTTACAGGAATTAAGCCTTATGTAAAAATAAAGAAAATTCATTCTATCATGGTTTCAATATTCAACATAATAATAGTAGTAAATGTTTTTTTGAGCCTTAATAATTCTTGCACTAATATAAAAAAAGCATTTAATCACAATTAATCACATCCAAAATAGGTTTGTGTTTAAAGTGTATATTTATCATTTATATATAAAAGACACACACATACAGCATATATTATGAAAATATTTACATGTATATATTTATATTCATGTAATTTATATCATGTATAAATATATTTAATATAGAAACATATCATATATGTTTTTAATATATGCATGCATGCGTGTGTATCTTATGGTGTATGTGATTAATCACAGCTAATCAAAATTATAAAAAAAAAAAACTGGAAACTGAATATATCGCAGACATTAAACCCTGGTAAACTTTAGGGTGAGAAGGCTGGTCCTAGACCTAGAAACAATCACTGATCTTGTCTAACCAGAAAGATGACTTTATTTCATTCAGCACACAAATTATTCAGTTAATGATTAATAAAGGTAATAAAATTCTACTATTTGTCATGTTTAACTTTCATGTTACCTTCATGATGGGCAGCAGATCCTCAACTTTATTCACATTTTCCAGAGCCTGCTTTACTTCCTGAAGCCCCCGAGGGTTATATGCCCTAATGGAGAAAAAATATGTGCATGAAAAGTATTCAAATGAATTAGCATAATAAATAGACAAAGAATAGAAGATAAACAGTATATAAGTGAATAAATGCATGAACGAGGCTAATAAATAAAAAAATAAGGTGTTATAAGGAATGAATTAATGAATACTGAATGGTGAAATAATGAACTGAATGGTGAAGTGTTGAATAAATGTAGAGGGTAAACAATAAGATGTACACTATTGTTTAAAAGTTTGGAAAATACAGTAAAAACAGTAATATTCCAGTGATTAAAGCTGAATTTTCAGCATCATTACTCCAGTCTTCAGTGTTTTAATATGCTTATTTGCATTAATTATTATTATCAATGTTGAAAATATTCAGTTTGATCATTTTGTGGATAAATGAATGAAAGTTGATGTGCGCATTATTAAATGAGAAAATGAAAGACAAACAACTGTGGTAAACTTTTGTTAGTACATTTAAAAAATCTGCCTCCAAAAATAAATTAAAAACACACACACACACACACACACTCATAGAAAGAGACTTACCCATGATATACTAGTATCCTTTCCTTCACAAAGCTGAGAATACTACTAAAATACTCCAGATATCTGATATTAATAATCTGGCCTCTGTAAAACAACAGAAAACAAAACAATGAAAACACTATAAAACACCCATAGCAATATGCATGCACATAGCACATATTTTTCCGGCACTTATGTTGGCAGGTTAGAACTGGGGTGCCAAACTCAATTCCAGGAACCTAAAATGTGTTAACAGCCCTGGAGAATTGTGATATATGACTAGCGCTGAGCAATGTTAGTAGTTTGATGTGAGTGTAGCAGCTGATAATGGCACAGGCTGAACGCTATAAACATACTAGTGCTTGTACCTGTCAAAGGTTTAATGTTTACAAGAACACCACTAAATGAGCCATTTCACTTCTACATTTCAAAAATTAGCTTGCAGTCAGAGCATCGAAGACATGCGGTTTCAAAGCAGCTATTCAAACTCTGTTCACACCTGTACAGCATCGTCATTAATGATACCATTAATGATAAATATACAATATTAGCCGTATCTAATACTGCACAATTTGGGGGGAAAATCTGATTTATTGATTTAAAAATAAACAAAATAAAAGGTTTTGCTTGTTTGTAAGGCTACATAAATAGGAGGGAGCTGAAACTCTGTGTTGCTCAGCGACAGCCCCGAAACCTGACAGATCTAGAGAAGGTCTGTATGGAGGAGTGGGCCAAAATCCCTCCTGCAGTGTGTGCAAACCTGGTGAAGAACTACAGGAACCATAATTGTTAACAAAGGCTTCTGTACTAAATATTGACATTTTTTGACTGAAGTGATCAAATACTTATTTGACACACTAATTCCTAAATAAATTGTTACAATGTGATTTCCGGATTTTTCTTTTTAGATTCTGTCTCTCACAGTGGAAATGCACCTATGCTGAAAATCGTAGACCCCTCCATGATTTCTAAGTAAGAGAACTTGCAAAATCACAGGGTGATCAAATACTTATTGACCTCACTGTATATATATATATATATATATATATATATATGTGTGTGTGCAACGAACACAGCATAGTACAGGTTTTCTGAGGTAAGAGACTCAGTCCCTCTCATCTAGGGGTTTGTTGTTCCTAGAAATAACGCAATAAAGTGCAAAGGCAGTGTTTAGCTGCATTTTGTAACTTTTTTGGTTAAAGCTGCAGTTAAAAACTGTTTGCAGCCTACCTGCATGCCCCAACTGTACACTGTCTATTCTTTTACAGGAAAATTGTTGTGTTTATTTATTTGTTTTACAATCATTTGTTTTGTTTGTGTAATATTTGCTTAATATTTTATTTGTTAGGCTACAGTTATTTTACCTAAAAAAATAAGTCTTGTTAATTCTGTTCTCAGTTAGTTTTTTTTATTATTAACATTTCTTTTTAAATTTTAAAAACACAACAAAAAGTACAGATAAGAGTACTGTTAAAGTACTAGACGCCGCGCAGCGACAGCTAAATCTGCCTACACTAGATGCAATAAAGTGACTGTTGAAAATCATTTGAAACTTGTGTCAGCAAGACATAAATAGAACAGCAGTTTTCTGTCGGAGATTTGTCGTGCTGTTCGCGTTCGGTGTAGACACTGTGTAACATTGGTTTTGCTTTGTTTCACAAATCTAATCATTGCCTGGGTTGCGTAGGCTACGCGTGTGGGGCGGAGCTATCAAAATAAGGCCATGTTTGTTGATTCCATATCAACAATGGCTTCCAAAAATCGTTTACCCTGCCTTCAATTTCTTTAACTTTCAATCTTTTAAAAAAAATTTAAAGCATGGTGACTTTTTAAAGCACAAGATGACTTTTAAAGCATGTCTTTTTCCCACAGACTTAACAACAATATCATTTCTTTTTTATAGCTGTGGTCATGGAGAAATAAAATAATCATTAAAGCGCCAGGCTTCCAGTTATCACCCTTGGTGTGAACAACCCTTAAAAGTCAAACAAAGTTCTTAAGCGATTAAGACAGGCTGCTTTACAGAGCAAATGACAGGTTGAAGGCAGATACAGCACCTGATGAGGTTAATGTGGTTGTTAAATCCTCTGCTAAGACTCCTGGCAGGCATCTGATCCAACCACAGCACAGGCTGGTCTGGATCTGCAATCCTGCTCACGCCCGTGAACACACACACAAGCAAACATCAATCATCAAGCCCTGGTAACACCCCCCAGAGAGTCGTGAGAAGAGCTCAGGCTCGCTGGCTGGAATCTGACCTTCTCCATTTCACTGCGATGTCAAACATGTCTCTCCACTGCAGCTGTCTGGTCTTTCCGTTGACTCGAACCTTTGAGTTAGTCCAGGTGCGCTGCATGGCCTGCATCACCTCTATGGTGGCCAAGCCCATCGCTGCACAAAACACAAAATAAAAACGCAAGACAACATTAAAAATGCTATTTATAAAATAAGACCTGAATGCGCTATTTTACAAACTATAACGAAGATAAAAGTTATCATATAAAAGTGATATTATATATTACAAAATGAAAACCATATTAAGTAGTATATCGCCAAGGCCGATATATCAGCTGATATTTTTCAAATATCGCATCAAACTAAAAAAATTTCTGTTTGGCCGATATGTTTGAGGCAGGACTTTTATTTTGATGGTGCTGAGAAAGGAAGCACCTGAGCACACAGGGCTCAGATTGTCTCTCGTTCACCGCCGTTATTCAGTTCTGTCTAATACGTTAAGAAGTCTATCTAATAATCAGATAGAACAGTTAAAGGAATTAAAATATTAACAAAAAAGTATTATAATGATTGCTTTAATATTATTAGTAATAGAAAAACAAACAATATAATGCTTTCTCGTTTGCCGTCAGCAATCAGCAATATGCATTTATATAATGTAAAAAATTTTTTGAATGACTAATGAAAATTTTAATAAAAAAAAAACGTGCAAACTTGAGATCTTGTGATGTGTGCGGCCTGTGTATCTTGATTGGGTGTTCTCTGCGTGACGGTCTGTCCGTGTGAATTAAATGCTCCAGCTTAACTGGAGACACGCAATCAAAAAAACACTTAAACGAGTGATTTCTGTGCTTTATGTGTTTGCCCACTGTCATATTCACGTTATTTTCACTGTGTGCTGTATGTAATAATAATAACTTTGGCTTTATTTGAAAAATACCATTCTCAAAGCACACAAATTATCCAGAATACTGAGTGACCTGTTGGTTACAGTATTTACTTCCTTTTTAATTATTTTATTTAATATGTATTTTCAAGTTATATCGGTCTAATATCGGCCACCCTGCTTTCCAAGATATCCGCATCGTCCTTCAAAAACAAAAAAACATAAATAAACAATTAGTGGTTGTTATATATTCAAGGTACAAAAAAATGTATATGATTAAATATTAGTAAATATTCTTTTTCTTTGTTTAGTATTTTAATCATTATCATTTATCAATTTTAAAGAGCTGTGGTCTCAAACCTAAAAAAAAAATAAAAAAAAACCTACTATACCTACTAAAAACAAAATTATATATAAAAATATAAGTAAAATTACACTGATGTGTATTAAACTATCTGTTCTTTTTTGCACCATGTTATTGATATTGTTTTTTATTTAATCGTTAACACTTTACAATAAGGTTCATTAGTTAACTACATTAGTTCACATGAACTAAGAATGAACAATACTTCTACAGCATTTATTCATTTTAGTTAATGTTCATTAAATTCAGCATTTGCTACAGTATTGCATTAAAAACAAGTTGTCATTGTTAACACTGTGAACTAACATGAATAAACAATCTTAACAAATGACACCTATTGAAAAGTGTTCCCATTTAATCATATAAACATTTAAAAAAAATGATGACTGTATTATTTAGAGTTCAAAGAGCTCTGACCTCTGTGTATTCTGAGGTTTGGTAAGAAGCCTGAGGTGTCATACTGCATCAGTGCACCAATGTGATCTGCCGTACAGATAAGCTTCTGAACTTCAGCAGAGTAACTGTCAAAATTCTGAGGTAGAACATCTCTACATTCACAAAACAAACACAGGATAAGAAAGTTACACCATGATTATCTCATCATTTAAACATATAAATGTAATGTGATGCCCCAAAACACAAAAGACTAAGTTTGCATCTAAACTCACTTAATATGAGGCTGAAGTCCAGGCTGTTCTTCATAGTCCTCGATGAGGAAGGGGAGATTTTTTGCCCAGTGGTTTTTAAAGTTTCCAGGCAAATCCTGATCAACATTATACTCCGCAACCGGTACATCCAGATGAGAATGTAAATAACGAGAGTATTCTGTCACATGAGAGAGAGAAACACAGGCATATTTCAACTATTCAACACATACTATTCCATGAATATTACTTCACACCTTTTATTTAAATTAAAAATGAAAATATCATTTTATTTTTCATGCAACATAATAATATAATGCAATATAATAATCAAATATTTGGGGATTTATTTAATTTTTCCAAGTAAATGCTATGCTTTATCAGTGATCATCAAAAAGGAAATCATGTTTTCTATGAAACTCTGCAGGAGCACAACAGATATTTAATACAGATTTGATTGTAATAATTAGTGCTACAATCGCATCCAAAATAATAGTTTTTGTTTACATCATACATGTATGTGTTCTGTGTATATTTGTTACGTATAATAGAATATGCACACATACATTTATATATTCATATTCTTAGATTTCATATTATATGTAAATTACATTTAATATATATATATACAGAAGACTAAATCTATCTAGCTTACACAGATACTGAAGCTATTAAGAACTAGTGATTGTGTAATGTTTATTAATGACCTAAATAAAAATTATTATACACATGTACATTAATAATAATAATAATAATAATTACATGTGTAATTTCTCACCTCTGAGATATTTGACTTTGAGATACTCTGAGCTGGCTTTCTGTCCCAAGAGAGGGTCATTGAGCATGACTTTTGTCTGAGCTTTAATGCCCTCGTAAAACTGGCCCATTGCCACGTGACTGAGACCCTTCATGTACTGACACACTTCATTATAGGGCTCCAGCTGCAGACATCTCTGAAAGACAACATGATACAACACTACTGAAACAAACTGACTCTTGATTTTGAGACTCTATACAAGAATTAAATAAAACGTTACAAGGAGAAAAATACTGTGTTGAAAGAAAAACAATCATGTATAAGTGACTTTAATGAACTTAAAAAAGAAAATCAATGTTATTGATATTGTAAAGAAGGATTTTGTAGTTGCAGTACTCTACACAGGTCATCCTGACTGAAAAAAAAAAAAAGTCTACTTGATCTTTAACAGAGACAGAAAATATAGTCCCACATGAGTGACGTAAATGAATCCATTTAAACAAACAATCAGAATTGACAGAAAGAACTTAAACGGAAAGCTAACCCCAAAATTGTTTGGCTTCAGAAACATAATTAAACTAATGATAATTTTTTGAACTTATTTTTTGAACTTTTTTTATTTTTTGTCTTTATGAACTTTCACAGTTGTACCTCACTTTGAAATATCACTTAATAGAAAAAAATACAATACAATACAATAAATGGATGAGTATAATAATAATTAGCTTTCAAGTATATGGTTCAAAGTATTCTAAAATGATTTTAAAGCATAAATGTGGATCTTTTATTTTTGTCAAAGCTTATAAGAACTGACATTAATTGATCTGTATTTTTATTAATTATGTAACCGCATAATGTACTTCCCATTAAAACTATCTACTGGGAAAAAATGTACAGTGGAATTTTATGTTTTTTTTATATTAGCATTCATTACATTAAATAAACATCTACTTCAAAATGATTTTACTTCATGTTGTTTTTAGGAATTACTACTGGCTAAAAAGAGATAACCACAACACCATTTGGGACACATGCACACACACACAAACATTGGGATTTGTGGTTTATTCTCCAAAGCTGTAATGGCTTTTAAACTGTACAATGCCATTGCACTACACCAACCTTACACCTAACCTTAACCCTTGCAGGAAACTTTCTCCTTTTCTTAGACTTCCAAAACAACACTATGTTTTCTAAGCATTTTGGATTACAGGGGCATAAGCAGTGTCCTCATAAACCGCCTTAAAATTTTAATACCTCTGTCATACCTATGTCATTAAACAATTTGTTGTCCCTGTTAACCACAAAAACCAGTACACACACACTTGATTTACCTTAAAGTTGCCGATGGCCTCCTGCAGGCTGCCGTGATGGTACAGCATCATTCCTCTGAGCTGAAGAGATTGGATGTGGTTCTGATCCAGTAACAGAGCTTTCTGGAAGGTCTCCATTGCATTCTCAAAATCACCCAACTCCCTGAACACACACACACACACACACAATTGTTTGCAGAGAAACATCTAAAAAAAAACTGACTGTTAAAATCCTGATGAGTCAGGAGCAGCTCACCTGTAAGCCTGACCCAAGCTTTTATATGCATCTATGAAGTCTGACTTTAATTTGAGAGCTTCTTTAAACACTTCTATAGCCTCCTGCATGCAGAAAACATCATTTTAGTAGACAGTTACAGTCAATATAGTTTAATGTAAAACATGTAAAATGGTAAAACTCTTTAAACATGAAACTTTTTGCTAGTTTCAGTTCAGTTCTTATATCTAAATACAGAAAATTTTACAATGGCATTCTGGAGTGGTATTCACTTATACAAACGTAACACATCTGTGATTTTATTTACCTTCAGGAGGCCCCTGTGGAAGAAGGTCAGGCCTTTATAGAGCATAGCTATGGGCTGGTTCTTCTTCAGCTCTAGAGACTGCTGGAAATCCTCCATGGCTGCCATATAATCCTGAAAGACAATGTGAGAAAGGAAGGTATATAAATTATATTTTCTATATATAAATATTTAGAAAAAAGTATAAAAAAAGGAATTGTTCACCCAAAAATTTAAATTCGGTCTCCATTTACTCACCCTCAAGTAGTTCCAAACCTGAAGTTCTTTGTTCTGCCCAAAAAAAAAGGAGGATATTTTTTGAAAAAAAAAAAAAGTTTGTAACCAGGTTGTTTTGGGTCATCATTGATTTCCATAGTATTTTATTTTTTCCTACTATGGAAGTCAATAGTGACCCAAAACAGCCTGGCTACAAACTTTCTTCAAAATATCTTCCTTTGTGTTCATCAGAAAAAAGAAATTCATACAGATTACTCCTCAAGGGTGAGTAAATTATGACAGAATTTTCATTTTTGGGTGAACTATTCCTTTAAGAAATGTACATTCATAGTTTCATTTCTCAAGATTCATGAAATTGATTAAAAAAAGCAGTAGACATTTTTAAGCGCTCAAAAAAAACTGAACTGCACTATAAATTATTACCTTCTTGTTTATCTCTTTTATCAACAGGGTAGGATTAAAAAAATAAGAAGAATGAACTGTTTTTCCAACTCATATGCAAGAATATGAATTGAACTATGAAAGGCAAAGAACACATGAATGTCAAAAATGTCAAGTTTTCACCAAATAACACAACTAATTAATACTAAAGTCAATTTGCTTTGGATGCTAAAAAAACAGTCATGGAAAATGAAAAGATAAGTCACATTAGCAGTTAATAAAGCTTCATTTTCCGCTGTCAATAGAGATGGATGAGGCCTAGCTCACACAGAAGTTCATTTCAAACCAACCAGTTTTCTGCTTTTAAATTCAGCAAATCTGCATGACTAGAAAATATGGATCTGCATGGGAAAGTATGTCACCAAAATTCCCAAGCAAGGCTTCTTGTATAAACGACTGCAGGTTAACAGAAAAGTGGCTGCACCTTAAATTACAACCATTTCACAGTAAAATAAATCCTCATCTCATAACATAAAAATAAGACTACACTGACTACAATTAAAAACGCACTTATCTGTTTTTATATTACGCTGTAGTATTTCTTTTAAGAATAATAATTTACAGACTTAATTAAATGAGTATCACCATACAAGGACACTGTAGTATTTACAACGCATCAGTCAAGTTACTGCTAAATTAGATAATAATAAATATCTTGTGCTAAAACTGACAAACATGCACTCTGTACCCAGACAGATCCAGCACTCTGGACATTATATAAAAGTGATCTATAATAGATCTGCACTTTTGCAATCTATTCAAGTCAAAATCAAAGTGCATCCTGACAGATAAGATAGCCGTGTGGTGTACCTCTGATATGAAGAGCAGTGTTCCTCTGTGTCTGTAGAGTCGAGCTGAAGGCTGCAGCTGTATGGCTTTTGTCAGATCTGACAGAGCTTCACTGATGCGGCCCAGAGGAGACAGAATCTGAAATCAAACCCCTCATTACTACCACTAAGCAGTCGTAATTACTCATCTGAAGTACATTTGAAAGAAGTCAATCCCTCGTTCCTCACCTCTGCCCTCTGCTCATACACTTCTGGTCTGCTGGGCTCCAGGGCGATCACTCTGCTCAACTCATACAGAGCCAAGTCTGCGTTCTTTATGTCCTTCAGAGAGAGAGAGAGAGAGAGAGAGAGAGAGATTCCTTCACTTATAACTAAAACTGCATATACATTTTGCTCAAAATTATTATCATCAAAGGAGGCTGTGTAAAGCAGAATTTTCAGCATCATTTCCCCAGACTTCAGAGTCACGTGATCCTCCTGAAATCCTTCTAATATCCTGATCTGCTGCTTAATTAATCAGATTGATTTGATTTGTGTTCAATTTTCAGTTCTAACAATATTTATTGTGGAAACCAGAGTACTTTTTTCAGGATTGATTTAAGAAGTAGAAAGTTCAATGAACAGTATTTATTTAAAGAAATGTTTCCTGTCATGTTTGATCAATTTTAATGCTTCCTTATTGAATCTTTTTTTGTGTGCTGTCAAATGATTAATCGTATCCAAAATAAGTTTTTAAAAAATATAATATATGTGTACTGTGCATATTTAATATGTATATATAAAAAGACACACAGACACCATTTATGCATGGATTTACATATATATTTCTATTCATATTTAACATATTTTCCTTAAATATTTACATGCATGTGTGTTTTTATATATATTCATAATAAATGTACACACAGTATGCACATATCATGTAAACGAAAAAAACTATTTTTGGAATACGATAAATCGTTTGTCAGCAATATAGATATATTTATGTATTTATTGCTCTCAAACGATCAATCACGATTAAACATTCAAAATAAAAGTTTTTGTTTTCATAATATGTGTGTGTGTACTGTGTATATTTATTATATATATATATATATATATATATATATATAGTATATGCATATAATATAAATTATATGAATAAAAATATATACACGAAAATACATGTAAATATTTTCTATATATGCCTTATGTGTGTATGTATATATATATATATATATATATATATATATATCAGGGCTTGACATTAACTTTTTTGCTCACCAGCCACTGTGGCTAGTG
>JAUCMS010000045.1:2905899-2936762 GCA_032357445.1 Enteromius radiatus
ATGGTACGAATTAATTTAGCCAACACTCTACTATAATGTAAAGTAATGAAATGCCATGGCTGCATTTAGTCAACAGAATACTCCAGTACTGTCAATTGGGGCTCTGTAATAACTGTCAGTGTTCCATAACATACTTTTTAATACGCGCATAAATAGACCAAGGTGAGTGTTTCTAGATGGTGAACCCTGTTTGGTTTTTAAACAGCTGAATGCAACTCTTAAAATCCAACTCTTACCATTTAACAGTTACTCTTTGAATTCTTTGTGGCCAAAAAGGTGTGCACTTTGAGGTCTGCGTTCTTCAAAGGACAGTCTCTGAACTGGGACACAGTCATTGTCCACCCCTCTTTTAATTTAGCCAGAGGATTCAAGTTAGGCAGGATGGTTAAATAATACATCATAAAAAAGATCGAAAGTTTTGAGTGCTTTGCATTATTGGAAGCAATATCTCACACAGCATATTCTTGTGTACTGTGCATTTTGGCATATGTAGGTCAGGCTGATATTCTATGCATAAGATTTGCATATGAGCACAGTATGCATACTAAATACTTCAGCAGCAGTAAGAGTGCTATATGACAAAAAAATGCATTTAAGAATGTTACAGAATTGATTCAGTAGATGCCCTATACTTCATTTTCAAAACGAGCGTCAAACTGCATTCATTATTTGACAGGACTAAGATATTTTTATACAAAATTGGAAATTAAAAACTGGAATTAAGTGAAAAAAGTCATGTGACAACAATGCGGGGATTATTTTGGAAAGCCACTTTTTTCTCTGCTGTTTTGTACTTTTATTAATAAGTAAAGGTATTTATTAGTGCTCTCTTATCTTAAATATATACATGCATGTGTGTATTTATGTATAGATTATACACTGTACACATACATATTATGTATACAAATGTTTTTTCTTATTTTGGATGCAATTAATCCTTTGATAGCACTAGTATTTATTTCATAATTTATATTGAACAAAGAATTTGAACACAAAAATTCTAAAGTGATGTAAAAACCCATAAAAACCAGATGGACCATACATTATTACATTTATTTTGCATCGCTAAAACACACAATAAAACATACAAAAGGATCATTCCTGTATTAATGATCAGTTAAAACCTCACATATGCAATGTTTTGCGTTTAAACGCATTCAAGAACACAGACTGACCAAAAACAAACACACAAATGCTAATCTAAACCAGATAATTTAGCATCTTTGTATGAAAAACTGCAGCAACTGCATAAATTATATCACAAACCGACCACAGAGATCAAACAGGCAACTTTCACTGACTTCTACGCAAATTAGGAAAAACCTGAGTGGGAATTTCCGAGCGGGATCACAGCAATAAATCACGGCAGGGTAGAAGATAATGAGATGGGTGGTGAACTTTCTTCTGTTAATGAGAGGGACTGAAATGGATGCATGAAGATATGTAGATATATGAAATAGTATGAGAGCAGAGATGGCAAAAACACCTGGGTTCAGAGCCAAGGTGCGTCAAGGCACTACGTGTGGAGTTCAGTGCTGATTTCGGTAAAAGCACCTTAAGCCTTGCCGGTTGCATAACATTTGACTTTTTTTTTTTCTCTCAGAACTGAAGGTAATATACTGGAAGAGTGTGTAACTGCTGGGAATAAAAACAGCCACTTGTTTGTGTTTGCTGGTGTGAGCTCCAACACAATAGAGGTAGAAGACATTCTCTCTCGGCTGATATTAATATTCTTGTAGAGGCAACATGCTCTGATGATTATCAGTTATCAATTTACAGAATTCGATCCATAACAGTGTTCGAGGCATTCGATTCATCAACACATCAAGAAAATGTTACATTGTATAAAATGCTTACATTATGGCATGCTATCATATGCACACGCTGAATGTTTTTGCTGAATTTAATGGGCACTGCCAAAAGTTTATTATCTCACATTATGAATACAGGTGACCTTATGCGAGTCACGATGACTCTCCAATGATATGCACTGAGAGGAAGTTCGAGAACAATGGAAGACTGAATCCAAGCAACAATAAATAAGACATCTACTATACATGATCTAGAATAGGTTTACACAAGGAGAGAAGTAAATATTATGGAAATGTTATGGTTATCGATTTACTTACTTATAGATATGTTCATAATGACTTACACGATACATAATGCAATGAGCAAACTGGGACATTGCGTTTTGTTTTGGTGATGCTGTCACAAGCTCTTTGTGCTGGTTATACCCTGGATTACATTTCAGCAAACAATAGGTAGCATTTCCAGCATATTCAGAATTCAAATTTTCAATAAAAACACAACCCTGTTATCTGCAAAGCACCCAGCGAGCGACCGCTCGACAAGAAATAAGACTTTTTCTGAATTCAGAAGGGTGAAGCGTCAAACAAAGTCACCAACGCAAGTTTAACATGATTTCCTGTAAACATCATTAATGAAATCATATGCTTCTCCCATTATAAAAAAGATCTTATAAAATTTCCAATGTTGATTAAATCAGAAAAAAAAAATACTATGTAGAATATTATACAATAAATAATAATTCTCAATTATATGTCCTATAGAAAGAGTCTGCTGTAAAACTAAACAATGCCAGCAAACTAAATTATGGCACAGCTTGTTTTGATTAAAGAACAAAAGTCAAGTGTTTTAGATTGTGATGTGGAACGAGTCGTGTATCCAGCTGTCTTTGGAGGTCCCATTTTTAGGAGATGTGTCGTTTCCATCTGGTGTTTCGGCTGGTGTCATACCGGACTCAGTATAATATTCCTCATCTTCGTCAAAATAACCGTTCTCTATCCCGTAGGGTCCATCCGCACTGGACACAGCGGAGAGGTCCTGGCAGCTGCCCTTGTACTCCTGGATGGACTCGTGAAGGGACCAGAGCTGACAGAGCAGGGACATGTCCTGCTGCCGCAAACCCACCTGCGCAAACAAACTGTAATGAGTGCTTATGGAAACATTAAAGGGGCAACACATTGCATGCCTCAAAAATCAAGCGATCTGTGGTGTTTCTCACATAATGCATATTCTGTGTTTGCTTTCCAAACCTTATGTTCTTCAGGTTTAGCTTTGTTCTGTAATTCATTTATATATAGTAAATGAATTAATAATAATAAAAACAACAACATTGGGTTTGCTTTTTAAAAACAAACAATTGCAAAATGAATATCTTTGTTCATCACACGTAAGACTGAACAAAAACAACGATTGGAACATTGTTCGATTTGTGGACTAAGGAAGTGCTACAGCCTTTAAATTAAACACATAGGCTAAAATAATGGTCTGTCTCAAGTAAACATTTAAACGACACTGGGAATCAAATTAGTGTAAAAAAAAAAAAAACCGAACACAAGCACAATTCTAACATTCGAAACATTGTTGGGAATCACATTCTGATTGAACATTTCCCAGGGCAAGGTTCAAATCATTCGAAGCGAATTTTTTTGGCCATTACAGACAAGTTGCGAACATTCGAATCGATCAATCTGGGGATCTCCTTCCTTCCTTCCGAACCGATTCGCGTTACAAAAACGTTCTATTCGTGACCATGTTATCCGAGCATGTTGACTAGGCAGGAAGGTCACTAGCCTTTAAAAAACAGGCACTGACAAGTTAAATGAACGCCTGCAGTCGGGAGAACAGCTGTTGCTTGCCGTTTTGTACCCTTACCATCTCTTTTCTGAGCAAAGCAAGGGCGGCATCCAGGTTTGCCGGTTTATTCGCCAGCAGATTGTCCGTGTTATTCCTTCCTCGGCTCAAGTCGTCCTGAATCATGGTCTTCTTCACGTACATCCTCTCCATCTCTCTCCACGAGCCGCCGCTGGAGTTGAGCAGACCGCTGAGGCTCTTGGGCAGCGGCGGCAGACCCTCAATACAGGCCAGCATACCGCCCGCTGCTCCATTCCCAACCTTACCATTCATACTAACATTCACAAATAGCACGCTCTACTTACAGACGAGTGTACAGTAACGGCATGTGATAATTTTCTTAAAGACCTTTACACCTTTACGTCGAAAAGCCCATGTAACAGCCAACGCTCCGAACAACACTATAATCTGTGAGGCTGGAACTCAGCTCGCACTTCCTGTCGCTTTAAAGAGACCCAAAGCAGACTGGGCGTGGCCGCCAATGACGGACAGCGAGGTCATTGAATATTCATGAGAATTAAGTTCTGAATTAATCTTTTCTTCTGATCAAAGCGCAGCCAAGGCTATTGTGTGGTAACCTACATTTTTATCACATGTATGACATTATTTGCTCTTGCTGCTGACCTGATTAAAAACAACAACAGTAATTTTAGGAGAAACTAAATAATACTAAAGCAAAAAAAAAAAAAAATCAACGTAATAAATATAAATTAAATAAATCAATCAACGTGATTTGATGTGATGTTTTAAATTAACTAAATATTATAATGATTTGCTCCTGATCTGTTTGGGCGGAAAACGACAAACAATAAAAATAAATAAACACAATAATTTTAAGAAAAACAACACATACACAATATACATTTTGATCAAAAAGTAAAACAACACATAATTTAATGTATATATAAACCCAATGATTTTTGCAATCACAAAAACTGTAAATATATATATATATATTTCTTTTTAATTGTTATTTTTTTAATGTAGTAAATATTGTTTGTTTTTTGGTACTGACATACATAAAAAAGAACAAACAATAATTGTAAGAAAGACTAAATAAAAATAAAATAAAATAATAAAGATAAATCAGATAAATAAAAATAAATTTAAATTCTTCAAAATATGTACTTATTTATAAACATATTAAAATATATTCACTTTAAAAAGTGCTACAATACATAGGCCTATATTTATAGATACAAATGTGTTGCATATGTTGTTATTGTAATTTAGCATTGGTGTTTTGATTACTGGGTTAAATCCAGATCAAAGTCCTTTAATGGCAGCTCAGACCTTGGCTTGAGGAGCACATGGGCAGGAAATGGCCAGATGAATTGACTCAGGGTGAGGTCAGGGCCGGAATCCTGACACAGAACAAAGGTGTCAGCAGCAGGCAGATGGTGAGCACGAGCAGCCACTGACCCGCCCCTTGGACACACACGCACACACACACACACATCCAGCTGCAGCTGGACACAAAGCAATGACATGAGGCCAGTACAAAGCCATCATGTGCACACACACACAAAGATAAAGCTGCTAAACTTCACGGCCTCCTTTACCAGTCAAACAACTGCATACACATAATGAACACAACAAATGAAATCCTGCTGAAACTGTGTTGGATTCTCTTGAGAACAGTGCGGCAGGATAAAGATCTGACCATGAGGACATTCTGTCATGACAATAGAGCCAAAAAATGTACTTTTAACTGGCTCTTGTGTCGTTTTTTCTGTACTGTACTGTGTCAACACAAGACACACATTATGATGAATGGTATGACATGACTACAATATTCTGCTCGGGCAAATTTGCCTTTTTTTCACGCTGTAAAATGGGTCAAATATTAAATAATTTTCAACCATCTCCCAGGAAGTGACATAACTTTTTGTGGCAAAATAACAGTTTAGACAGCTATGTGTAATATTTATGTGGTATTCATTGGTTTGTGTCACAAATAATAAGATAAAATGATTTGCTATTTACACAAACCTGTAATTTAGCTTGACCACAGCAAAGGATTACGCCACTTTTCCATTGTTTTTCTATGTAAACATGGACATGGACATGTTTGACTTAAGTCTCTTTCAGCATCTTGTGCATAAAAGAGTTCAAAAGGTAAAGGAGTTAAACTACTAAAATGAACATCTTTAGACCATGTCTTTTTTCAGTTTATTATAATTGCACTTAATTGTTATGGTTTTATATAAACATGTGCTTTTACTATTGTTCTGATGTCTTTTTGCAGTATCTCATACATGACAGGTACAATTAACTTAACTTTGTCTCGAGACAATTCTACGTTAACGTTTTTGGGCATCACAAACTAGTTGCGAACATTTGAATAAAACTTTTGGGCATTAAAGACATGTTTAAAACTACTGATGTATTAACATTAAGTTCCTTCAAATCAAACAAATTTTAACGTTTTTTTTTAAACTTTCAAATCAGTTTGAACATTTTTTTTTTTTACATTTTGTGTAAATGGTTCCTAAGTCTACTTTATTCTGTAAAAATACTTTTTTAAAATTACAAACAAGCATATTTATATTTAAAAAATTACCAAAAATGTAAAACTCAATGACATCACATACTTAAAATGTTCCCAATTTTTCACTAACTAGAGTTTTTCAAAGAGACAAAGGGACACTGACATACATAATTGAACATTTATTTAAACAAAGTTAATAACAGTTTACATACAAATATGTAGAAACGCTTAATAAACTTCTTAATTGTAAAACACAGTATCAAAATAAAACCATTTTAAAACAAAACGTCTGCCTCTAAATTGGCCAACTATAAATAGTGCAAAAGTTTTCACTCCCAACAGGGAACAATAAATGTGTCCTGCCTCTTTTTTTTTTTTACGTAAATACGTGCATAGGCCTATAAGTGAACCAAAATAACATCTGTGTAACCTGAGCAGCGTGCGCTCGTCATCAGCCATTGTTTCTTTCAAAGGTGCGTCGCTGTAACAATGCATCTTCTGGGTGGGGTTAATTCAAAGCAGATGTGAAATTATTATGCAAAAGGTGGAACAAGCCCCACTCACAGGCCAATCTGCCAGAGCTGTTATTGATGACACCGAAAGAAAGCGACCTCGCAAAGCCTGATCCGGCAGAAAGCTGAGCACATCTAAATCCCAAAGCGAACAGCGAAATTCAGTACTGCTGATTCAACATGAACTGCAGATATCAACCCACACAAAAACAGCGAGTGACACCTCTTTAAACCACTTACTCAATTTAAGCTAAATTGTCAATCACAACATTCTTCATGCGACGCAAAAACGAGGTAGAATAAATCAGAAAGTGCACAAAAAAAAAAAACATATGGCGCGCTTTGTAGACGTCAGTGACTTGTGAACTTATAAAAACCATAATTTATTGCATTGGAATTAAAATATCTCAATAATACGACATAAAACTATCTTTAATCTTTCTATTTAAAACTATACCTGAGCAATGGAATATTATAGTAAACATCTCTCCTAACTTTACTAAAACCCTACATTTTGTACTTTCTCTCAAAAATTAAAATAGGCAGGAATCCAGATGGTCATTAATTGTGGACTCTGGGACTTTGATGCAGCACACGGGGCAGTGGACGGTGATCAGGACTGGAGGAGGATTGTTTGCTTGCAGAACGGTGTCTTCCACCTCCTCTCTCTGCCGCGCTGTGGACGTGGAGGACTTGGCGTTTGTCTGCTGGAAGTAATCAAAGTTATGTTCAGATTTATGGTCGTCCCATGATCTCTTCTTGGCTCCCGAAGGCGTTGTCCCCGATGTCCAGGGGCTGCCGTTGCTTCTAGGGCTTGGAAAGTTGGATTCGGGCTTTTTGGAGGCTCCAAAGTGCTTGGAACCGGACCCTGAAGTAACCAAAGTATGTGAACTTTGGGGACCGCCAGTGTTCCGGAGTCCTGAGCTTGAAGCATCTGATCCAAGTTTTTGGTTACTTCCGGAGAGCTTAGAAAAGTAACCCGGTGTTCCAGTTGCAGAATTTTGGGGACTTCCTAAAGTTTTTGACTGTGAATCTTGGAATTTCGAAGTTTGAGCACTGCTGCCGAAATATATGGAGAGATGTGACTCTGGTTTGGGCACCATGGTGCTGTACGAGTGATGGTTATTGATCAGGCTAGTTTGCCCGTCTAAGGCACTAGATGAAGTCGGTCCATTGCATTTAGCAGTGTTTGCTGCTGAGGCGTCTGCGGCAGGTTTGGAGGAACTAGCAGCACTGACTCCTCTCTCTGGAGATTTGAGGACTATAGCCTGGAAAAGATCTCGCACTGACCTCTGCTTGCCTTTTAAGTCATTGACTTTGGAAATTCTCACAGGCGAGCCGTTGACGTTGACGAAGGCATTAGTGTTACCAACAGACTTTCTGCGGGGAATATTCAATGCACCTGAGCTGACTCTTTTGGACGTATTCGCCTCGATGGCCCGCATTGGAAGGAGCGGTGAGTCAGGAGGCTCGGGTTGAGCTTTAGGAGGACTCTGCATGTTCGTGGAAGTCCCTCCAAGAACAAACCCTTTCCCACTGAATGGAATGACATTTCTGATGTCTTGTGAGCCAGAGCCTGCAACACAACACATATAATTCAGTCATTTAAAGATAAAATGTGATTTTCTAAAAAAGCGTACAATGTGGGGCTATCAAAACATGGCTCTTTGCTTGTTTGAATAACTCCATATAGCAAGACTGGCTCGACCAATGCAATTAGTTCGAGGGGTGATCTGTTTGTTTAACCAATGGCAGAGAGGTTTTGTGTTCAAGAGGTGCGTTTACATCTTTGTACAACTTACAAACTCTGAGAGCTACCACCTGACCATCATATGGAACAACATACAATGGCAGCAGCTCCAAAATGATGGGACAACACAATATAATTTAATGTAGCTAGAAATGCGTAATAATATAGTTTTGTCTGATTACTAAAATTGCACAATTATTTACATTATGGCATTAACACTGCAGGCACAAAGCACCCTACAGCACAGAATGGTATAGTAATTATGGGAAAAAAACTACATGGTGCGACTGTAGTATTATTTAAACCTATTTTGCAAGATTTTCGAAAAAAGGTACTGTTATACGGTAGGTGGCTTCTGAAAGCGTTTCGAATTTTTGGATCAAAACAAGCGAAGAAGCACAAACAAGTGGTCGCAAAAGGTATTCATGCAACAAAATATTCTGGGGCCCATGAAAATTTTGTGAAAATGACCAAAAATGCTTGAGTGGGCAACATTTTTAAAAACACTGATGGGAAAAGAGATAATAATGTGGGAATATCGACTGGATCACCTGTTGTACTGCTTGGAGGCTTTGAATTATTGGAGGTCTCCTTGTCTTTCTTTTTATCACTTTTGCCTGTTTTCCCATAATTCTCTGGCTCTTTGATTTTAGTGTATGTTCCACCGCAGGTCCTCTGGTGCTCAGCCCACCAGGGGTCTCTGGCTGAGGGGGGTCTGTTCATTGCACGCTTTACGTATCCAAAGAACGGTCTGCGATTCTGACACGGCCCGTTACAGCGCCACCAGTGCTGCCTGTACACATCCACCTCATCGTGAAAGGAGTGATATATCTGTGAAAAGATTTTTTTTCATAAACATCTTCGACTCTTATTAAGTCATAATGTTTACAGGTCCAAACATCTAATCTGTTTCAACTAAGAATACTCTCAACAGCCGTTTATAACACATATTTAAGCTAAGCTTTTTTCATAAAACTCATGGTCTATGCTCCAAGTTTCCGGTGTCCTAGTAACCAATATTTTAACGGTTAATAAAAGATGTCTCACTGTGGCCAACAGATTTGGAAGTAAAGGTTAGTATCATGCTTTTTCGGTTGTGCTACAATAACACCGTTTGTATGCATAAGCACCATTTAAGTTTGCCCATTTTAAGGATATGATACAGCATTTGGACCCTGGAAACAGTGACGTCAAACTGCATACTTTATACTGAATACTGGAATTGCATCTTACAGTGATGTTGGTGCCACTTGCTTGGTTGATTCTGTTCATGTGCTTGCAGAACTCTGGACCATGACCATCTCGGTCTCTGTTATTTTGAGTCACAAAGAGCAGAGCGTGGATCATCTCATGAAGAAGAGTCTGTAGAAAGAAAAAGTAACATTAAACTTCAAATTTAAGTTGCTGCAATAAAGAAATACATTTAAGGTGCATTATCTGATAGAAAATGAAAAACACAATGAAAGTAAATGGAATTTTTATTTTCCCCACATAAAGCAGAAAGAAAAAGATGCTTAAGAAATTAACCAGGTTATTACATCTTAATGATAGATTACAAAAGAAGCTTTTTTTTTAAGGTGTAGTCAGAGTCAGTGGCTATAAATATGAAATAATATCCTGAAAAAAAACAATTTCTATATTTTATTTTGTATTATATTTAAGACATCAGGCTAAAATATGGTATGGTCTATATAATGTATAATACAGTGAAAATATAAGTGCTTATACCCTGAGAAAAAACACTTGGCTTTTATTCAGAGGCCAAAACTGGGCAAAAATACGCAATTTAGTTCACAAATTATTTATGTGGCCAAAAAGTATAATGAAAATGGAATAGCTTGTAATTAAATTTTTATCATAGTATAACATAATTTTTATTTTTACATAAAATGCATATAGACCTACTGTAAATATCATTTGTCACTCAATAACTCCTAATAATATATCTTGGTAAGATTATAATTAACTTATTATGTTTTATAATCAAAGCTACGTGGCTTTAATTTCTAGAACCTAATGCAAAGCAATACAAGATGACTAAAACATAATAGTACCTCACTTTAAAACAAATGTTATCTTAAAAAAAAAATATTTATGAGCGCAAGTAAACCTAAGCTGCATTAAATGAAATATTTTATGTTATTCTAACATTTTATATTGTATAATAGTGTTGGGTTTGAGTCCACCGAATTCGAGTCAGAATCCAGTCCAAGTCTTTGACCAGTCGAGTCCAAGACAAGTCCGAGTCCAAAATGAGTCGGACTCAAGTCCTAGTCCCAAAAAGTCAAGACCGAGTCAAGTGAAACACTACCATTTGTCAGTATCTTAACTAGAAAAGGCAATTTAAATTTAAATGTAACGAAAGCAAACCTCTATTGACATTTTTATTTTGGATTTTAAGGCTGGGTGCCTGCCTATAGATGAGACACAACTGCATATATTTATATTTACATGTTTACCATGGTATAAAGCTGTAATAATAATTAGTAAATAAAATAAGAAATATTTTTTCACTGTTTGGACATGTTTTTCACAAAAAGGAAGAAAAACAAACAAAAACAGTTACTGTTTTAGTTCTTTTGACCCATAAAAACTTCTACTGCAAAAATGTAAGAAACATTATTTTTCTAAAAGCTGCCACTATTTTAAAAACATAACAGTTATTTAATTACTTAATGTAAGTAAAATGTTCTCAAGCTTACTGAAGGCAAGTAAACAGTCTAATTATTAATTACAAGTGAAAGGATAAATAAATATATCAATCAAAAATACCAATGAAACTATTTTGGTTTTTATATAAAAATACAGAAACATCCTACAGGCATTTAATCAGGGGTTAAATCTGTATTTGTTATATGCGGGGCACTTTGGTTTCAGGTTTTTGAAGGGTGCACGTGTGTATGCAAAGCCCACAAAATCTTGACATGAGATGGTTACTTGTGATGACGTGACCTTCCTTTAGGACAGTGGTTCTCAACCCTGGTCCTCGCGCCCCCCTGCTCTGCATTTTTTGCATGTCTCTCTTTGTTAACGCACCTGATTCTGATAATCGGCACATTAGAAGGGGTTGAGAACCACTGCTAGAAGGGGGTTGAGAACCACTGCTTTAGGAGATCTTGTGATGCAATTTAAAGCAAAGGTGGGGTTGGTTTTGACTTCACATACAAAATTGTCTATCTTAATGTACAGCAGCCTAATAAAAAATATTTTTCGCCAGTGATAAAAATATGAATTAAGTGTAGTGTAAGACGTATAAGCGAGTTCAAGCAAGTTTAGTCTGAAAGGTTAAATAGTAAATAATGCACAAATATCAAAAGAAATATTTATTTGCAACGACTTTGGCTGGATGAGTGCTGAATGCTGCACGCACGCATAGATGAGCCAGTCTGAGTCCGAGTCCGAGTACCCCAACTCTATTGTATAACCAACCAATAAGGCTGTTTGCTATGGTGGTTACAATATTGTCACAATGGAAAAACCCTTAAGATAACCAGTAGAAAGAGGAAAAAAAAAAAAACACATCTTAAAGGAATAGTTCGCCCAAAAATTAAAATTCAGTCATCATTTACTCGCCCTCAAGTAGTTCCAAAGCTGTATGAAATTCATACTATGAGTTTATTTGTTCTGCCAATCACAAAGGAAAATATTTGAAAAAAGTTTGTAACCAGGCTGTTTTGGGTCACCATTGACTTCCATAGTATTATCTTCAATGGTGACCCAAAACAGCCTGGTTACAAACTTTTTTCTAATACTTTCCTTTGTGTTCGGCAGAACAAAGAAATTCATAAAGTTTGGAACTACTGGAGTGACAGTAAATGATGACAGAATTTTCAATTTTCAACTTTAGGCAAAATAACATGAGTGAACTTAAAAATATGAATTGCCATCCGTAATTGTGATTAGAAAATCAATTAATTGTGCAGCCCTATACAGGAGGACTTTTTTATATTACACTAACATATACAGTTAAGGAATTAAATGGGGATGTGATGGAGAGTGAAAAAAATGTTTAACCAACCTGTACAAGATCTTTGCGGGGTCTGAGCTTCAGGAGTGGTTCACTAAGCCGAATAGAGCACAAACCTCCTCTTCCTTCATAAGAGCAAACACCAGCACATCTGAGGAAGTCAAATATTACAGTTATATTAGTTTTTCCATGCCACATTATTCTTAATAACCTTTATTAAATTTTGTATGTAATAATGTATGTGTTATATAATTGTTCATGACAAAAATGCCTTATATTCAGCTGTGTTACAACTAAAATGTAAAATTATTAAATGCCCATGAGAAGGATGCAAATCTGTCAGTAGGTTTTGGGGGTTAATTTTTAGTCCCTCTCTGCAAGATATGGAATATTTGATCAGGATATGCAAAAAATTAGCTCCCATAACTTACTGACACTAACTCAATCTGAATTAAATCTACGTTTTTCCCTTCCAGCATTAATAGGCACAAAAATATCTCACTTACAATTAATATTAGTTACTGTGACTGATGTGGTTTGGAATTGGTTTTGTTAGTTGTGCGTTTCTTACAGTGTCATCCGTGGACTCCACTTGACCTCCACACCGCTGAGTTTCCCCCAGAAGAACTTGTCGTTAAACTGAAGGAACATGGCTCTCACGTCAGGATTGGGGTCCAGCGTCTCCCACGACTCATCTACGATGGACAGCGGTCTCTCTGGGTTAAGCTGGGAGTAAGGAATCACATCCATCAGACCAGACTCTGGGGAGTCAATCCTCCGCTTTTTACTGGACGGATAGTCTTCATCGGTCCACACAGCACTCGCTGTCTCTTGATCAAACTGCTCTTGTAAACGAAGAGCGAGTAAAAAGTCATCATCCTCCATCTTCAGTCTGCTTTAGCAAGAGCAGATCAGCACAGAAACACCTCACAAAACTATTAATCGCGACAAACGACACTCTCGCTTAATAGAGCGAAAGGTTTTATGTACACTCGGAGTCTAATCGCGGGTTTTCATGGCTGTGACGATTAAGATTAACGTCTCAATTTTTAAAAGAATACTGTCAGGTTATTTCCAACAGAGACCTATGAGAACCAATTTGCTGGCCAATCGTGAAGTCACACAGAGTTGTGAATGCTATGAAACGTATTTGTAAGCCTAATTGCTATCATGTTAGGTTATATGCATTAATAGAGCAACATTGGAGACGAGTTGCTGTTGCAATATGCAAACAGATTAAAATAACGCTACAAAAATAACAACCCGTGGAACAGTTTTTTTTTTCTCAAGCTGGAGACTTAAAATGGTGACCAATAAAAACGTGCACGGAGTTGCCACACACACACACACACACACAACAACAACAACAAATCCTATAATTATTTGCTGTTTTTATCAAAATATTTATCATTCGATATTTAATTATTAATTAATTAGTGGAATAAATATTGGATACTTCTGCAGATATTTTACTTTGAACGTTTCCTATCAATAAAGTGGCACACTTAATTTGGCCATTCTTTTACTCCGATGGGCATAATAACAATAAAAATCATTTTTATTGCATTTATATAAATACTGGAACACAAAATCAGTCAAATTTCACGGCTGTATTTCCAAAAACCGACTCTTATGAATAGTTTTGTGGTCAAGGCTCACAAAGGTTTTTAATACTGTACAATTCTATACTTATATGCTACGTTAAACTACGTTTGCATATCATCGTATATATCTTACAGTTACTGACTCGATATGTTTTGTTTTATTTACTTATTATGCATATTAACATGGACAGCAACATTAAAAGACATGTGCCATACACCAGACACGAACAACAACATCTTACTAGATGTACATGTAATTATTATTAAATTATGCATACATTTTTTAAAATCTTTGTTGTTATGTACAATATTTTGAAACGTTCGCTTCCCACGTGATGTGGCGTCACGAGGAGGCGTCGAGCTTTTCCTGTTGAGGAAGCGATCAGCTCTGCAGCTCAAGTGCAATGACTGCCTGATTTTTACACCATTAACCTCACGTTCGCGTTCATTTTCCCCGTAACATCGAACAAAAATGGCAGACACTGGAAATCGTTTGCGTAAGTTGCTGGAATCTTCTAACTTTGATCCTCAATTGTACGTGAAGCAGCTCTCGCAGCAGTCGGATGGGGACCGGGATTTACAAGAACACCGTCAGAAAATACAAACACTGGCCGACGAAACAGCGCAAAACCTGAAGAAAAATGTTTACAAGAACTACAGACAGTTTATTGAGACAGCCAAGGAGATTTCTTACTTGGAAAGTGAGATGTATCAGCTGAGTCACATTCTCACTGAGCAGAAGAGCATAATGGAGAGCATTACACAGTCTCTCCTGTCTACAGATAAAGATGAAGCAGCCAAAGAAATGCTTGCAGCCTTCCCAAAGGAAACTGAGGAGGTTAAACAAAGAACCCTAACTACACTATTGGAAAAAGTGGAGGGATGCAAGAACATCATGGAAACCCCAGGAAGATATCTGGTCTATAATGGTGATCTTTTGGAGTATGACGCAGACAACATGTCGCAGATCCAAAAGGTCCATGCGTTTCTGATGAACGATTGCCTGCTCATCGCAACCTGGCTGGCGAACCGGCGTGGAGCCGTGAAATACAAATACAACGCGTTGTACGATCTAGAAAGCTTTGCGGTTGTGAATGTAAAAGACAACCCTCCGATGAAAGACATGTTCAAAATCCTCATGTTCCCAGAGAGCCGCATCTTCAAAGCTGAGAACAGCAAGATCAAGAAAGAGTGGCTGGAGATTCTGGAGGAAACGAAGAAAAACAAAGTGGCCAAAGACAAAAATGTAAAGGAAGAGGAAGTTCCAACATCACCAGTCCGACAGGAAGTCTCCACAAACCCATTCGACGAGGATGAGCCTCTGTATTCGGAGGAGCTGGTGGATCTCAGTCCCGAATGGATCCAGGAGCTTCCAGAAGACCTCGACGTGTGCATCGCTCAGAGAGACTTTGAGGGTGCCGTTGATCTTCTGGATAAGCTGAACGAATATCTGAAGGAGCAACCGGTGAGCCCACGAGTGAAGGAGCTGAGGGGGAAGGTGGATGAGCGCGTTCGACAGCTGACGGAGGTCCTTGTGTTCGAGCTCTCGCCAGATCGTTCGCTCCGCGGAGGACCTAAAGCTACACGGCGAGCCGTTTCTCAGCTCGTTCGCCTAGGACAGTCCACAAAGGCCTGCGAGCTGTTTTTGAGGAACAGAGCGGCGGCAGTCCAGACCGCCATTCGCCAGCTTCGCATCGAGGGGGCCACGCTGCTCTACATCCAAAAGCTCTGTAACATCTTCTTCACGAGCCTGCTTGAAACTGCCAGGGAGTTTGAGACGGATTTCGCAGGCAACACTGGCTGCTACTCGGCCTTTGTGGTCTGGTCGCGTTCGGTGATGAAGATGTTCGTCGATGCCTTCAGCAAGCAGGTGTTCGACAGCAAAGAAAGCTTGTCCACCGCTGCAGAGTGCGTGAAGTTTGCCAGCGAGCACTGCATGCAGCTGAGTGAGATTGGCTTGGACCTGACCTTCATTTTGCAGTCTTTACTAGTGAAGGACATCAGGGCGGCTCTCCAGAGCCAGAAGGACATCATCATAGAAGCAACCAGGCATCGCAACTCTGAGGAGATGTGGCGTAGGATGAACCTGATGACTCCTGAAGCTCTGGCCAAGCTCAAGGATGAAATGCGCAGCTGCGGGATCAGCAGTTTTGACCAGTACACGGGAGAAGACTGCTGGGTCAACCTGAGCTACACTATTGTGGCCTTCACCAAGCAGATGATGGCCTTCCTGGAGGAAGGCCTGAAGCTGTACTTCCCAGAGCTGCACATGGTGTTTCTGGAGAGCCTGCGAGAGATCATACTGGTGGCGGTGCAGCATGTGGACTACAGCCTGCGCTGCGAGCAGGAGGCAGAGAAAAAGGCCTTTATTCTGCAGAACGCTTCCTTCCTGCATGAGACCGTGCTTCCGGTTGTGGAGAAGCGGTTTGAGGAGGGAGTTGGGAAACCGGCCAAACAGCTCCAGGATCTGAGAAAGAGCTCTCGGCATGTCAGGGTCAACCCCGAGAGCACCATGTCTGTCGTCTAATAGAGATAAGTTCAGACGTGAATGAATGATACTAACTAGAGCTCTTCAGATCTGAATACATTTCACTACATTGCACTCATTTGACTCATTTATGGTCTTGCAACGCACTCCTAACCTCTCACACTCATTAAAGGAATAGTACATTGAAAATAAAAATGATTTTAAATTCATGTTTACTAGCAACCCTTTATAAAATTCTAAAGTAATTGCAACCTTTGAATTTTCACAGAATAATACAAAATATGTCATTGTGACTTTGCAATTCTGACTTTTCTTGTAATTCTGAGAAAAAAGAATGGCAAGATATAAATAAATGTAAGTTTTAAAGTGAAAAAATAAAATACAAATTGTGACTAATTGCTCATTTTTCTCTTAGTTGCAGAGTTAATATCACAACATTTGGGCTTTTCCTCTCTGAATAGTGAGTCAAAAGTGAAATTGCCAGTTAACATCTCAATTCTGAGTTAATAAACTTTCTCAGAATTGCAGTTCTTTAGCTGTATATTATTAAGTAAATGTAAATTAATATTGCCCAATTAAAAAGTAAAGAATTACATTTCATTTGTCATTTCAATCAAACAAAGACAGATGAAAACATTATTTATACTGCTTTATTTTGAGCTTATTTTTTTTTTTACACATAAACTAACATGTTTTAAAAAAGCAAGTTGCATTAAACCCAACATGAATATGCTGTATTCTTGTTATCTGTGCTCCAGATGCGGAAGCTTTTACATGTAGTGCCCCCTGGTGTACAGGGAATTATTCAATAAAAATCCCGAAGCCAATATCTTGGCAGTTATTAAAAATATTCCTCTTTTGTCTGTTTCTTTTTCGCTTTGATACTGCAGCTGCTGTTCTCTGCCAGACTTCATATCCTTGATCAAATATTAGCAAGGTCTTATTGTATTGTGTTTTTGTTGTTTTAACCTTGAAATTATGAAATATAATACACAGACAACTTGGAATAAAAAAAGGGGGGGGGGGGGTTATGAGACTTAAAAAGGCATGTTAAATTACCTTCTAAATAAATTTGAAATAAGTTTTAATGCATGCAAGAATAAATAACTCCACTACTTGATACAGTCTGATTGCACTGACACACACAACATGGATGCAGTTTTTCCAGTATTCTAGGTATGCGTCACCCTCTAGGTTATGACAGAGGCTCATTTTCTCTTGGCAGACCCCCAGCCTAATCTCACGGATCAGTCTCGCGCCTCTGAACAAAACGACAGGCATATGAGAGAGAACAAAAGCATGTGCCTTCGTGCCCCTGATTGTCAAATAAATGTTTTAAGCCAGCACTATTACTTTAGATTGAAAGATTTCAAAAATCTTCATTTTTATATCACAAAAACAAAACACACACATGTATACACCTAAAACTATAAATATTTATATATTTACTATTTGTACACATGAAAATCTTTCTTTTTTTAAACTTGTATCTTAAAAAAACGATAAATGCTTATATACAAATACACATTGTTTTTTTTTTTTATATGAATATAATATTTTCTCCATTATTTAAATTTTTTACATGCATGTAATATTTTTCCCATTACTAGTCGATCATAAGGTAAGGTGGTGAGGTGATGTTTGTGTGATGAAGTGCTCATTAATTCTGTGCTGTAATTAGACTGAGTGGGCAGGGTGGAGCGTAAGCAGCCCGATGCATGCTGTGAAAAATTCCTTGCTCTAATTATTCACGGCCACTCACAGAAATAGGCTACTGGTCAGCTCTCTCGGATGCCAGCACAATTACAACGGCTGTCCTCCTTTGACGGGGTTGTTTACACACGGGCTTCTTTAAATTGCAAATTAGGCTTCCCCCCCTCCAAACCTATGACCCTTGAATACGGGACGATAATACAAATTCTTCTCGCCGCATGTAATTAGCGGAATACGGGAGTTGTAGTTTTTACATGGTCAGGAGAAGCGGCGGGTCTCAGCGTAGGAACTACAACGCCCACAAGCGTCCTCTTACTGCGCGTGCGCGGAGCGGGTAACGGGAGCTGTCCGCGTCTGTAGTGCTGCTCTGATTTCATTGAACGGGTGTGAGTGGGTTTATGGACGCGATGGAAGAAGAACTGAAATGCCCGGTGTGCGGTTCTCTCTTCAAGGAGCCGATTATTTTACCGTGTTCTCACAATGTCTGCCTGGCGTGCGCTCGGAACATCATCGTGCAAACTCCGGAGGGAGAGACCCCTCCGCAAAACCGATGCTCCTCGGACTATGACTATCTGGATATGGACAAGATGAGCATGTACAGCGAGACGGACAGCGGCTACGGCTCATACACGCCGTGCCTGAAGTCTCCCAACGGGGTACGCGTGTTCCCGCCGGCCCTGGTGCACCGCCACTGCTCTATCACCTGCCCTCTGTGCCACCGCAGCGTGTCCCTGGAGGAGCGCGGGCTCCGCGGCTTTCAGCGCAACCGGCTGCTGGAGGCGATCGTGTCCCGCTACCAGCAGAGCCGCGCCGCCTCCGTCAAATGCCAGCTGTGCGACCGCAATCCGGTGGACGCCACGGTGATGTGCGAGCAGTGCGATGTGTTTTACTGCGCTCCTTGCCAGCAGCGCTGCCACCCCTCCCGCGGACCGCTGGCCAAGCACCGGCTTCTGCCGCCAGGTCCAGCACAAGCGGGGACCGCGCAGCCGGCCGGCGCCTCCGCGCGCAAACAGGCGACCTGCGTGGATCATGAAGCGGAGAACTACAGCATGTACTGCGTCAGCTGCAAGACCCCCGTGTGCTACCAGTGTCTGGAGGAGGGCAAACACGGCAAGCACGACGTGAAGCCCCTGGCCGCCATGTGGAAACAACACAAGGTAATTAACACTTTGTGGCACTGTGGCTGGACCATGATGGTATTACAAAGTACTTTCTGAAATTATGTTTACTATAAGTTACTTTAAATAATACCCCTGTCCTACAAAGGTACTCGTTTTCCTTCAATAAATAAGTAATTAAATACTTGAATTAAAACAAGTTGATATGATAGCACACCAAAAAATGTTCCAAGAAGTACCATTTCTGACCCTCTGTCTGAAAACAAGAATCAAAGTTTGATTTAAACCATTAATTTCAGCAATTTCTTTACCTTATGAAGGGTGGTTTAATGCAGAAAACATGTAAATAATGGGTTTTCACAGTCAGGGACAGGGTCATTTTGATATTGAACTTTTAAGGATTATATCACTCCTGGACCTCCTGCTGTGCTTCATTACAGATGAAGATTTTTAGATATAGATTTTCTGAAAATTTAATCCAAAGACCCAATAGTTCTAAAACATTTAAATAACCTAGTGATGAAATATTTAGGTTCACCAATATAACCTTTATATGAAAAGTTCTTAAAAGAATATTTTCTTAAAAGCCTTTTCCCCTAAGAATATGAAGAAAGTTTGAATATACTGAAGGTTCTTCATGCAACTATTGATGCTAAAAGTTTGAATTTTTAAAGATGGTATATAGAATCCTTTTTATGATTATAAACATGAGATCATAACATAGCATTACGTTCATGTTGAAGTGCTATGTATCAATGTTTAAATAAATTAAAATAACAACACACAGTCATCAACAACAACAATCTGAAGATCTTTTTTTTTGGGCCAAAAAGGTTCTTTTTGGCATAACATTCAGTAAAATAACTCTAATAACCCAGATAAACCCAAATTAATTGACAATTTAAAGTAATTAGGTTTTTTAACTTTGCCATTCATATAAAAATGTTCTCTCCTTCCATATATAACAACAACATAAAAGGTAGACATTATTTGAATTACCTTGTAATAGCATGCAAATGTAGTGAATAATCTGTTGCATCTATTGAATATGATTTTCATCTTATAAATATGCTGCAGGAGATGGCTCACATTTTTGATTTGGGCTTTTCAGTCAAAACAGTTCACACTTAAGCTGTTTTAACACACTCACACACACACGCACACACACACACACACACACTGTCCACTGTCGGATTGTACTCATGCTCGTCTCTGGCCCTTCAGCTCCACTCGGTGTGTGTGTGTGCTGTATGTGTGTGAGTAGGTCAGTGTAAGTGCCTTATGCTGTACAGTATGTGTGTGAGCTGCTGTGCAATGGCAGGGGGTAGCAGGAAATTGAGGAAAGCTTGTGTGTGGTGGATGGAGAGAGTCACAGTGAGTGTGTGTGTGCTGTAGGCGGGGAGGAAATTTGTGTGAGTGTGTATGAGTCAGTCTAAATTCTACCCTCCCGCCGGGCCTCTTTTTTTCTTCAGTGCTTTAATGGATTCAGATGGAGCCGACAGAACAGATAATTTTACACGTATTGCACGAAGCTGTCAGATTGATCGGTTAAATTAGAACACACCTTTTCTTTAGTCTGAATTCAGCATGAGTCTCTTTAATCCTACGTCTGGATGCTTTGGGGTCTTTATCATTTCAGAGGTGATTGTGACAGTGTGCTAGTCATTTATGAACTGAACATAGGCCGTGAATCATAAAGATGGGATATATATGTTGATTTCAGTGAATAAAGCATTAGATTGCGGATTTAAGTACTGATGTCTAATGATTACCATCCATTATGATAGTTTAGATGCAAGAAATCTGACTGACTTTATTTTTCTGGATTACACATAATAACCTGCTCTGCTGGGAAATACACTGTATGAAGAGAGATCTTCAGTATCAAGTGAAGATACAAGCTCATAAAATATTCTCTGTAAAGCCTGAATTAGCCTGACATATCTTCTCAGATCTTTTCCCGGAGAGATTGTTTGGAAGACAGTTTCAGTAAAAAAATAAAGCAGATGTTTTCGTCTCTGTTGCAACATTTTTGGAAGTGTCTAAAATGACTTTACCCATACGTACAAGTCACTGGTTTTTGGTGATAAGTTATTGGCTCAGGGGCTGATTTTGAAGTCACACCAGAGGTGTCCACCTGGCATTATGACTTTTGGTAATATAGTGTATCTCTGGCTAAAACTGGAGACGCTAATGTTAGTGAGTCCATGCTAATGTACAAATGTGTACAAATGCGTCTTGCATAGTGTAGGTGAAAAACACAAACGAAGGTCTCTTTATATTAAACTGGTTAAATGCACAATAATCGTAACCTGAGATACATGAACAGTGTTGATTCGGGATGTTGTCATCGCAGTCGTCACGCTGTGTAATATAAAGTCACAATAAAATTATAATAATAACTTTTCAGCAACAAGAAATAAAGTTGCAATATGAGATATGATGTTGTAACTGGGAGATATACAGTAGAGTCTCAATTAAGAAATATAAATCCAAAGATGGATAAAATTGTACTAGTTGTACTAGTGTTCACCTGTCACCACTTCAATTTGTTTAGAGCGTATTGATTTGATATTGACTTATTTCCCTGTGCCGTGTGTGTATTTGAGTATTTTAGAAGATGTTGTGCTGCTGTGGAACTCTGAAATCAATATACACACTCCCATAGTGGATTACTATTAGCTGAACCTTGACCTCTGAACTCTGACCCCTTCCTTAAACACCCATCACCCTGAACCCTGACTGCCTACACAGACATCTGTCCTCTAAATACTGCTGAGAGTCAAGTGTATATGTGGTGCCATTTAGGAAAACCTAACACATGGTGAAAAATTGACCTTTTTTAGGTTTTGATACCATATGAAAGCTGAACTGTTTTAATTATGTCCATAGCTTGAATGTAACAAAAGTCACGGCTATCTGAAGTTAGGTGATAACTATGATTTCTAGGAATTTTGAGAGAAACGGGTTTCACTTTCACTTAATGTACCTTATAGTTTAAATTTAGAGAAGCGCACCTGTCATTGGACTTCTCCTCTTTAGTAACTCAATCATCCCATCCTTCATCTGTGGATTTGAAATTGCCCATTATAACATCATTTAGGGCAGGAGTCTCCAACATTTTTACTCCACGGACTGGTTACATCTGAAAAATACAATTTGGTTGCGACGTGGTGGTTGAGGACCTCTGGTTTAAGCCAATGGTCAGCCTTTGGCTCTTGGAGCCGTTGAGGAAAGTGATAACGATGATATGTAATCATGTGATCATGGGTTTGATCCCAGAGAACACATGTGCTCATAAATTTTATATGCACCATAAATCATGATTTTGCAGGTTTGCAGGCTTAGGTTTAGAGGTGGGCTAGGTGTGGTCATTTGTACGAATTACATCTAGTAAAATATGTACAAGTTACAGTAAAATCGGTCCACACATTGCATTTAAATAAACACATTTGATTGATAATAACATCATTTCATGATGACAGACGCAACACTGTCATTATTTTTAACTTTAAAACTAAATATAAGTCATAAAAAGGTGCTGAAAATTTCCTGAAAATGTTCCAGCCTGACATCCAACAGATTTCCCCAGAGTTTCATGCTTAATTTCTTAATTTCTAAGTCATAGCTGAGAGATGTTACTAAAATAAACAGAATGAAAATGGCTTTTAGCATCAGTACACTTAATATACATGTCTTCTGTCAATAGAGAAACAAACACAGTCTTCTGTGTGGAAATGGCAGTGCATGTCACTAGAATATAATGTAAAGTGAATTAATGTGACTGTAATGCCAAGACACGTAATACAGGAATGCCGTCTCCTTCTACACATGAATACAGTGTGTGGGAATAGCTGTGACCTCCTCCTCCGCCTACATGCATGACACGGAGCAGTGGTTTTGCCTTGCACACACACACACACTAGCAGATCAAATGTAGGTTAGATGTTTCAGACTGAAATATGCAGTACCACTCCTCCATATGCCATCACTGGTGAGTGTGTGTGTGTGTGTGTGTGTGTAAAGAGACTATTTCACGCTTTTTCCTGCCGGATATCTGTGACCAAGGAAACAGCTCAGTAAACTCAGAGCACTGACTGAAACGACTTCAGCAAATAAGACAGGAAGACATAGTGTAGCTGGAAGTATTCTTAAAGAAAAGATGAATAATGAAAACTTTCCAAAAATCATCACATACAGAAATAGCAGCTCACATTTTTTTGACGTTTGTGCAGCCGGCTGAAGTCAAAGATGGTCAGCCAGCAGGGTTTGATATGAAGCTATTCATAGAGAAGACAGGAAAATACAGAGAGAGAAATAAATATAGAGAGCTCCACACACCCTCCTACAAATGTGACCCGTCCTGTTCAACGCCTAAGTACAGAATCCTGTAATACAGCAGGTTTCCATGGTTACACATGCATATTACGTCAATGTTTCATTTTCCCACACAACTGAAAAAAACCATCAGTGAGTACGGTTTCTTTAGAAAAGACAACCTCTCACCTCCCTACTTTTAACCAAAAAGAAAAAAAGTCTCTATGTCAAAATCTGTAAATTTAAATGTCAAATATTTCATCTCAAAATCAAAATCTATTTATATTTATATAATATAATATTTATGAATGGATATCTGAAGCTTATCCTTTGGAAATGTTGTTTATGTTGTGACTATATAAAATGTTCCCCAAAAATGTTCACTACTTCCCATGTGTTGTAATTTATTCTAAATGGTGGTTGTTAATAGCAGAAGATTTCCATAATTCAGTGTTTTTTAAAAATGTAAATAAGTATAAATACTTTAAAGTTGCTATTAAGTTATTTTAGCACTGTAAGGTGCAACACTGTGTTGTTCTGCTTATTTGTTTGTAAAATATCCTTTTTTTTATTTTTCTTTAAATTTTGGGTGAACTGTTACTGTTGCTGAAATATTTCACAACCTCATTACAGTGAATATTGCCTTAAATTTCAGCCTGTTCCTCACAAATCTTGATCAATGAATGTTGACAAATGTTGACTGCAGTTAATCTGAAGTTGTCTTCACAGAGTGAATAAAGCAACAGTGATGAATGCAGCAGTAAATAACAGAGGAAATGGCTGATGAACTGACGTGTGCGTGTAACCTTCATTTCACTGTTTAGAGCCAGACCGGCTCCTCATTACAAAGCTCTATCAGATATTCATTCAGAAATGGATGATGCCAGTGACTTTCTCTCTGTCCACTGTGAACATCAAACCACAGAGATGTTCAGCTACATGAAGGCGAGAGACAGAGAGAGGGATGCTGTCATCAGTAGGGAGATTTGTGTGAGCGGGTCAGATGGGTGATTGCTTCGGCTGACCTCCAGATGTACAGCATTAATCACACAGCTGCCCACAGAGACAGAGACAAAGGCTCCGCTCCAAAACCTAATGAGCTGCTTGCACTGCAAAAATCTTTTTCTTCATTAGTCATTTTGTCCCGTTTTCCAATAAAAACCCGATCTAAGACTCTAAAATTAAGAAGATTAATTTATTTGAGAAACAAAATCGGGTAAGATAGTAAGATATTGATCAGATAATATATTGCGATTTATTTTATGTTTTTTTTTTTTTTTAATTTCCCTTGCCATCCATAAGTTTAGATAGTCTGCATTATGCGTTATCGTCAAAGAGCAAGCAAAAGCATGCAAATCAATCTCAAATGGGTGCTCGACTAAAAAAATTATTAGAAACATTTTTTAAATGTAAAGTCGGCAGCACTAAAAATATAAAAAAAAATTTTTTACAAACTTTTCACACTATTTGAAAGTTTTTTTTAATATATATATATATATATTTGTTTTTTTTTTAGAATTATGCGTTATCGTGACATACTTAATACTGTTCAAATTTTAACAGCAACACATATATTTTCCACGGGTATTTCAAACCCATAATAACATATTGTTATAAAGATCCAAGATGGCAGATGAAGTGAGAGAAATATTGCTTATAAATATATTTTAATTAGTACAGAAAATGATGTTTACATTTGAATCAAATTAAAAATAATGATTAATGCTCTCCAATATTTAGGTATATGCTTATTTATTAGCCTGTGTAGGCTAATCTTTCTTTTTATTGTGGCTATGTAAAGCACTTTCAATTTTGATTGAAAAAGACTGTTCACATTAAAGATTAGTTATAGTATTGCTTTTGTGCACTTACAGTACTTTACTTTCCGATAGGCTACAATCGTCACATATAAGATCAAACTGGAGTTGTTCAAATATATATATATATATATGTTTTTACTATTTCAAACATGACATATCCTCTGGGTTTGAGCACATTGAATAGTATTATAATGTAGATAAAATTTGGAGATGAATAGTAGGCCTAAATACTGCGCAATAATAAAACAATAACACTAAAAATAAAATGAAAAGACTGTATATTCCGAGTGTGACCAGTCGCAGGCAGAATACACATTAATTATCTCATGACTGTTGGGTTGCCGTGATTTTGCCAAATAAGACATGATCCTAAATCAACATTACTGTGCAAAAATGTAGATTTATTCCAATCCCTACCCAAAAATGATGCCTAAAATCTGTGAGAAATGACAGCTGATAAACAAGGGTGTAGAAGCACCTAACCCTGATCATAAGCTTAAAACAGAAAAATTCTGTTCACCAATTTGATTGGAATGTTGTACTTGGTGAAATCACACTCACCTGACTGTCGCAACACCGACAACGCTTACAAAGGCTCACTTGCATAATGTTTCACGATAAAATGCAATCATACACATATGGTAGGGTATCGTCTAATCTAAATGATCTTAACTGAGAATCTAACTGAGGCTGCTTATGTTATTGCTGAAGAAATACTCGGAATACAGTGTTTTAATGTTATTTTTTTAGTGTTTGTCATTTTAGTGGATAGCGTATAAATGCGGCATGCCTTGTGCGTTCCTGAAATATGTGTCAGAATATCAAGACAAGATTTTTCCTCATTTCATCAAATCCGATTAATGATGGAAAACTGTGGTTAGCGTGTTTTGATGAAACATCTATGATGAATTGGAAATTAATCACAACAGGCTGCAGCGGAAGATGTTTTACACAACTTTACAAAGCTTTCGGTTTTCAAACGTGGAGCGTGAAAAAGGCTCATTAGTGTAACACATTGTTAGCTTAGCAACATGCTAACACCTATGCTAATACACACAGAGAGTTGCTGCCATAGACTGTAAAAAACAGTGCAGATCGTTCCAAAACCAACACACTGTTAATTCTTAGCTATTTTATGTTTTTGTGAATTGGCGGTGAATCCATTGTGTGTTTTTGAATGATGTGTGTACACCCCACTGAGGGTTAATGTATGACTGCAATTAGGCTACTACTATTTGTCAAATGTTGTGAGTGAAATCCAGTTTCAATGGGAATTTGTGATGGAGAGACCTTAAAGTTTACATTCATCACTGCTTTTTGTGGGTTCTTAATATTTTTGTTATAATATTCACAGGGGGTTGGCTTGTATGTATTACTAATCTAGCTTTTTGGGCATGTCAGTAAGAGGTGCAGACGTAAGGGGGAAGCTTTTTTTTAGCTAATTTATGGAAATGTTTGTAAAAATATTCTTTTAATGGTATCTCTTGTTCCTAATTTTCATGTATAAATCATATTCAATCAATCAATCACTTTTATTTATATAGCGCTTTTAACAATACAGATTGTAGCAAAGCACTGAATATGATCAAAAAGGAGAATATAGTGAGTTCAAGTGTAAAATCATATCATACGACTTCATATGAAAAACTCAACTCATAAAATAGTTGCATTTTCTCATCAGATCGGGTTGTCCAAAGCAGTCATTAATGAATAAATTATGATGGTTGCCAAGCTGTCCCATGAAATCCATAGTTTGTCCCATTTTTTAGCATATAAACTCTGAATAACTGATGACATCGTATTTATTGCATACATTTCAGGAAATGTAGTAAGTATCATTGTAAAAATGGACAGATTAGAATGGAAAACGAATCATGAAAGATGGATGTGATACAATTAAACCCTTTGTGAGTTAGGAGAGCCTGATGAACAGACACTACATCCGACAGCAGGCGGAGGATCAAGGGAACTTACATTTGTTGGCTTTTCTACTAATTCATTTAATGGGTTCAATGAAATTCACTTTTGTTTCACATGTTTTGTTCTAAATGACAAAGTTACAATTCTTTATTGTTTATTTTTAGCATTTATTTTTAAAACAGAGGTAATAATTGTGTATGTCAGTGAGCCAAAGTCAAAGTGATTACATCTCAAATGCATTTAGCACTTAGTTCAGTCAAGTAGGGACTGTCCTTTTTATAACTATACACACATACAGCAGTTGCCGGCGGACATTGTGACTTCACATTGTATTTCATTTTTATTTGCAGAGTGGTCAATAGTTCTGCTTCAATCTAAAATAGTACACACAAATGGAGAATGTCTCTTTTGTAAAACCGGTGACCCTATTAAGGGGGGTCCGTTTCAGTTAGGATGCTGCATTGAAAGGTCTCTGCCTACATTTTTGGAAGAGTCAGATAGAGGAATATGTTTAGATGTGATGGCAAACCTGACCCACTCTTTAGTGCATACTCCCTGAGGACTCACAATCAAGGTCACTACTACATCAGCACAGATTCGTATCTTACACACACACACACACACACACACACACACACACACACACATTAAACAAACACACAGTCTTAGTCCAGCAAACATGCTGATTAGGCAAGAGCCCAATTGCTCTGTCAAAAGAAATGAACCAACAGCAGTTATTGAAATGTCACACGTGTCTCTGATGTCCCAAACACACACACACACACACACACACACACGCTGTCTCAAAATTCAATTCACGTCTCATCAGCTCTTCATCAGATTGCTCTGCTAAAGTAGATAATGGGATAATAGCGCTCCATCTTTTAGCAAGTCTAAATAAAGAAGCTCCACTTTTCTATGTGATTTGATATTAGCGCTGCCTTTTTTCTCAGAGCTCTTCACATTATTACACTTTTCATTAAATCAGCATGTTAAGCCAGTAAAGCATAGTGTTGTTATAGTTACGCACTGCATGTATTCTTCTGACTGACATTTTTAACCCAAGGTTTAAAGTCCAGTTTTCCACCTAGACATTTAAATGATACAGTGAAACCAAGATACATAATCCACACTTTTATATAATAAACATATATGTTATTTGTACACTACCTTTTAAAGGTTTGGGTTCCCCTGGACCACAAATTAAGATTTATACATCATCTAAGCACTGAATATGATATATGGTTTGTTAGGGAAGGGCAATATTTGGGCCAGGATACAGCTATTTAAAAATCTGGAATCCAAAAGTGCAAAAAAAAATAATAATATTGAGAAAATCACCACAAGTTGTCCAAATTAAGTCATTAGTAATGCATATTACTAATCAAAAATTAAGTTTTGATATATCTATGATAGGAAATTTACAGAATTTACAAAAAAATCTTCATGCACCATATCCTAATGATTTTTGGCATAAATGAAAATGAATCAATTTGACCCATATAATGTATTTTTGGCTATATTACTTTTTTTGAATGACGTTTATTATCATCTGTGTTATGAGTTCGTGCTTCCTTATGATAACATTTTAGGCGCATTTGGCGTGCTGTCCAGAGGGTGAGCTTTGAGGTCGGCTCGACTCCGCTTGCCCCCCTCTGTAGGAAGACGTGGAATGAGGTGGAGAAGGGGTGGAGGAGGGATGCGTAAATGGAAGGAAATGGGCTTATTTAAGGGGACGGCTTATGGTTTGATTGGACGAGATGGAATTAGATTGATTAGGAAATGCGATTCCAGCCGCGGCTAATCATGTGTGCGCTCCTGCCGAAATTTTGTTTATCAACAGCACTTCTGTGAAAACTGTGATTTTATTTTTTAGGTCTCATTAACTTTTGAGCACAATTTCTTTTTTGTATATCTAATACTCTTTTATACTGGAAGTAGACTTTTAAATGGAAAGTCGTCATCTCTTATAAAAATTACCTTTAGTTTCTTTATTATTTTAACGGTAAAACCTTTTAGAGAGGACAAACCTCATTTATTCATTTTTCGAAAGAAAAGTGTGCAAGTAATTAGCCTGCAGGATGTTTAGGACCGAAATACATTTGACCTCATCTGTGTAAGTGAGTCTGAACGCCTGAACTTTGCACTGACTGTGGTCAGTAAACTATGACTATGTGACATTTTAGACATTAAAGTCTGTTAACACCATTTTAACAAAGCAAGCCTATTTCTTTGTTCGGTTTATTGGTTGGAATTAGCCTGAGCAGCGTGAAGGAGGGCCAGATTGTACCGGGTCTTTGAACACAAAAGCAGGGTGGGACGGTGACCCCGATGCATCATTGACCCCAGCGGTGTCCTGGTGTCTTCCTCTCCATCACACAGGCACACATACTGGGAGAAGCAGGCCATGAGAAGGGTATCTGTCAGGGTCTTGTTAGCAGGCTGGACAGCTTGCCCCGGCAGATGGCACCTTAATAGAGCGAGGAGATATGTCTGTGTGGGTGCCTGTGTTTGTTTATGAGTGTGTGTGTATCTTTGGTTGATTTAAGACCCCGCTGATCGAAGAAGGCCAGGGAAGGCCCAGAGGAAGAGGAGCAGGTGGGAAGGAAATGTGTGTGTGTGTCTGTGGACTCGTGCCAGAGTGTTTTCCACAGACTTGAGTGATCATTAGTCAAGCCAGAAACCCACAGAAGATTTTGGATTTTAACTCTCTATTGTGTGCATTATGGGAGCAATGTTTAAAAAATTTGTATCTAAGCAATAGTCATAAGGAATTTAACAGCCTTGGTTCTGATTCTTCTGATATTAGGTTCCTAAATGTTTCCTTTAGTAGTTTTGAAGAAGAAATATTTTGAGAAAATACATTTTATTTCAGGAAGCATAAAATATAATACACTTATCTATAAGTAGCTATAATGCAAACATATATTAAAGGCAGATACAATGCAGTCTAATAATTGGCCTTGATATTATATTGAATAACACAAACCAAAATGGGAAAAAATTGTGCAGTAGGTGTTTAAAGGCATTGGACATTGTGCTTAGAATCGCATTGCATGAGTAGACACGTTTATAGAGCTTGTTGGATAGAAAATATAATTTATTTTCCTTTAACCACTCTTCTCCTTTCACTCTTGTGAGTGCTTTTTCAGTGTTCTTACTAAATCTAGATTAATTTGTCATGCATATCTGTTGTTTGCTTTGAGAAGATCATATTCACATGATTTTATAGCTGCTGCCTATGGATTATGGAGGTCTGGTAAACCTCGGGCCAGATCCTCTCAGAATATCCTCTAGTGTTCAGGATGTTTTGTGGGGCTTGGGGGTAGCAAATAATGTTTGAGGATACTGGGAATCTGGGGTGGGTTTGAGGATTCTGAGAAAATGTTGAATTAGCAGGAGCAGATTATAGTTGTGTGGTTCAGGATAGGGGTGGGCGATATAACCAAAATCTTCTATCACGGTATAAGCAATTTTCTACCTCGATAACGATATATATCACA
>JAUCMS010000045.1:2943737-2954791 GCA_032357445.1 Enteromius radiatus
CGTGCAACGTCACGTGATCTCAACCACGATTAAGACGTTAGACCAAAATCTCTATCGGTTGACAAATTTCTACCGGTTAATCGTGTCTACAGGTATATCGCCCACCCCTAGGTTCAGGATATTGGGGGTGTTTAGGAATGCTGGGTAATGTTGGATTGGCAGGCCTGGATCATGGTCTTGTGAGGCTCCTCGGTACAGATTTTGAGGTGACAGAAATGTTGGTAGGTGTTTTGAAGATGCTAGGATTGTTGGATGGTGGTTGAGGATGCACGGAATGTAGGCTGTTTGGGGATTGTGAGAACATTGGAAGGTGTTTGAGAATGGTGGAAAATGTTGGATTGGCAGGACTGGATAATGGTACCATGAGGCCGCTGAAACAAATGGAACAAATCAGGGGCCATCTGACTCATCTCTGGAGTTTAGCTCCAACCCTAATCAAACACACCTGAACCCTGCTTAATATTAAAGTATAGCAGCATTTGCACCACAACTATAACGATAAAGGCACAGGGAAACTGTATCATTGGAAACATTTTCAGAATGATTTCTTTTCAGCTGATGAACAATACAAACAGTGACAGTCCTATTCTCACAAGCTCGAGAATTTAAAACAGCAGATGTGTGTGCGCTTAGAATAAACAGACAATATAATTGGCTGGTGTGAACGCTAATATCGTTATCTTGCTAAAACTTTACAATAGGTAACACTAGTTAACTATTAACTAAGACTTTTCCCTCAATAAATTCATAATTTGCTGCTTATTAATAGTTAGTAAGGTAGTTTTTAAGTTAGAGTTTTTAAGTATTGGGTAGGATTAGAGATGTGGAATAAGGTTGTGTAGAATAAGGCATTAACTGGCTAATATTTTAGTAATATGCATGCTAATAAGCAACTAATAGGTGTAACCGTAAAATAAAGTGTTACTGTTATCTATATAGTTATCTTTATCATTATCGTGCTTGGTGTGAATGGGTCTTAAGACACTTTGAAATTATGCCAATGATAATAAAGAGAAAAGAATGATTGAATCGCATGCTGGCGCACTTGATTAACATGATAAGCGTGTGTAACACTATGAAGAAACGGAAATAAAATATATTGCTAGGTGCCGTTCACAGAATGCGCGAATAGGAAAAAATAAAAGAAGTTTAACTTCTGATGTTTTCTTGTCTACATAATATTTTACAGTAGTTATGGCATGTAGCAGCAGGGGTGACTATACTAACCAGCCAAACCTTGAACCCTTAAATTTGAATGGGGTGTGTGTGTTTAGGAATGCTGGGAATGTTGGGTGGTATTTGAGAACAGGACTATGTATTTTTATTGGTGGTATTTTAGGATGCATGAAATATTAAGTAGAGAATACTGGGGATTTTCAGTGAGATGTAACTAATGAATGTGCAGATTTAGCATGATATAAGCATGTGAAGATGGTGTCTAGTGATGATGCGTGAGGAATTTGAATGTGCGATGTAAGTTTGCATACTAGTGGACTACAATATTTAATCTGATTTATGCAATATAAATTAATATTGCATAAACATAATGATTTAATTAAATTAATTGAAGTTGCATAACTATTTTTATTCACAGCTCTATCAACAAATTGCTTTAGAAATATTTTTAAAGCATGTTAAGCAAATGATTTCATTGGCCCATGTTTATGTGTGCAGTGTCAGCTGTCCCAGGCATTGAATGGAGTATCTGACAAAGCCAAGGAGGCCAAGGAGTTCCTGGTGCAGCTGAAGAACCTGCTTCAGCAGATACAGGTAACAAAGCCATCTGTTACTTGTTAAAAATGTGAAAACGGTGTAAACTCATTAAATATGAAATGTTTATTTATATAGGTTGCCAGTTTTGTGTTCCTTTCAGTTTCACATAACAAACCTCACTATGTTTTGAATGCCTGTGAATAAAAATCGCCTTCACATCAGAGCAAAAATAATAACATAATCACAACAGCCATGCTGGCAGCACTCGATTATTAGCATCTCCTCTTTGATTTATGAGTGTCTCATTAAATATGCAAATGAATACCTCATTAAAAATGGAGTGGAGTAGTTATAACGTTCAGCATGTATCCAACAAACATGCCATATGTCAGATGTTACCATGAATTTGTTAGCATGTTTATGCATTGCATATCAAAGGTTTTGATAATCTAAAGCCGGGGGGGGGGTTAACCAAGGCTCCATCGCATTTATTGCAAGACAGAAAAACACGTATAAAAATATGTATTATATGCCAAGTTTGAAGCATTAATTATCTCTTATACATTATAGAATGTAATGTAATTTTGAAATAAAATGTTATTGGGATGTTATTGATTTACTTTATGCTGAGGGTCTCTGAAGCAAAAAACCTTGCCTTACTGTAGTCCAGAGAAATGAAAATGATGCAGCTTAATGTTCATTTGTATCAAATGTAATTTTTGCATACAATTCATATCAAGTTTTGAATATGAAAAAATGTATTCAGCAGGCTGAGGGAGAGATTGTCTTTGAAAGCCTCTGTAAGCAGACTTTGCACTGAAGTGCTATAGTGATTTTTAATGCAATGTGACATACTTTCTCTGACAGAGACAAGTCCAGCAGAAGAACCGTGGTCTGGTTTCAAGCCTGAGTTCTTATTTTAAAATGAACCAGTCACACATGCTCTTATCAAACGTCGTCGTGTAGTAGATGAAATGACTCAGTCCCATCAGTCCTAGTGTCAGTGTGTGGGTGTAGGTCTCACATCTGAGTCACAAACGTACTCAAAGTGAATGAACGATTAGTTCAAAACTCCTACACCACAGACTCCCTCGACTGATATTTGCCAGCTTTACAAAATGAGTTTTAAAGCTAAAGTATGTCATTTCTGTGCCACTACAGACAACAAACGGAACAGCAAAAACAACAATACAAGAACAATTTAAGTTTAAAGGGGTCCTATATTATGCTTTTTCAATTTTGAACATTTTTGCAAGTGTGTATGTTTGGGCATAAAAAAAGATCCACTCAAAAGGGGGATATTTTGTTTTTAAAAAACTCAATTTTCAAGAAATACAATGAACAATTTGTTTGGACTACAGCGTTGTTTTACTGTATTTGTGATCACAAAGCGGGCCTTTAGAATATCATTAAAATAATTCGAACGCACATTTCAAAATTGAAACTCAGTGCCGTGTTTTTATATCACTGTATTTCTGAAGGAAACCAACTGTCTACAGAAAAATCTGCATGTCATTTTTATTTCATCTCGCATGTAATGCCTGATACATCAGCATTTGTTTGCGGAGCGCTGCTTTGTGTACAGCGCTTACCTGGGAAATCTTGATCTTTACCATGACAACAAAAGTTCAATGTTAAGGTCACCAAACACAAAACGATGGAGATATAGTGTGTATAGTGTTTTGTGGGGCTCACTCTCAGTATTTGTATCTGTGTGTGTGTGTGTAACAGGAGAACGGCGTTGAATTTGAGGCATGTCTGGTCGCTCAGTGTGACTCTCTGATTGAAGCGCTCACTCGGCAGAAGGCCAAATTGCTCACCAAGGTCACAAAGGAGAAAGAGAGTAAACTGAAGGTGGTTCAACACACACAACATGCACATCTCTTGTCATTCATTCCTTTTCTGAAACCCTTTTGGCAGGGGTACATGCACCTAAAATTAGCATTATAAAATTTGCTAGTGGTCGCAGCAGTAATTTTTGCATCAGCCTTTAAGGGTGGTAGGGGAAAGTATACATATATTTTTACTTTTTTTAAACCTTTCAAGAGTAGTATTACTATTACTATAACTATAAATGTCGCAGCTGGAAGATTAACTCCTAGTTCACTGACGTGACATCACCACACAGATGGGACAGAGAGAGGATGAGTTTCTGTAATACACTGCACTGTTAGTGTCACGTGACTTTATGGAAAGCAGATTGAGTTTTTGTCTTATCTGTGCAACTCCATATGGTCAGAATAAAGTGAGATCAGTGAGTTTATTTAATCTGGTTGTATGTAAGGAATACATTTTTTTTACTTAGTCTATAGTTAAAAAAGCTCATTTTTATGTTGTCTAAGGTCATTTGTTGCTAATAGCGTAAAATATGGACGATTAAAAATATTTTGACCCAGTGGTTGGGTTACTGCCCAAAAGCAGTTGGGTTACTGGGTTAAACATTTAACCCAACCTTTGGTTGAAAACAACTCAAAACAACCCGATCGCAAATCGTGTTTGTCCATAGTTTACCCTTACACTGAGTTGTAAGTTCCTCCTTCTCTCGGGGTGTGCCCTTCTCAGATAATCAAATGAAGTGTTTTTGTTTACAGTGACAGGAGATGTCATTTTCTACTCTAATTCATTTCTTCCACGCCAGTAGTCTGACAACAGGGCTTTACGCATGCCCTCTTTCACCACACTGAACACAGGATGAAGGGGGAAGGGGGTGTGAAAGTAAACCCATTCGGCCCAATGCATTTCTTACAATATGTTATGGAATTGTTCAGTAGACTACAGTGATGCAAGATTAGATTGTGTATTAGGAATAATAAAATGACATACAATTTTTGTATCAGAAAACAGCTGCAGAATTTAGGAAACCCTGGCTCTTTGCACAATAAACCAACCAACATAAGATCCTTTGCTTCATTTGATACAGATTAAAGACAGAAGGCTTTCTGGTCATTTTAATCATGAAGTTGGCAGAAACACACTCACACACACACACACACACACGAAGGTGATCTTTTTGCACGTGCTTAATATTTATTAAACTTACAATATTAATGTATTTAAGCATTGTTAGTTATTTGTTTGATAATGGCACATTAAACACATTTATCTTCCTGCTTTTCTTTTGTTTAAATATTCATTTATTTTCTAACTTAAAGGGTTAATGCTTGTTCTGTCAACTCTAATTATAGAGTCATTCATCTCATTCCAGAGAGAGCTTGACAAGTGCATCATTAAATAATTATGCATTATAATTAATGCAAGAATAAATAAAGAGTGACTGATCTGATCAGCTTCTCTTCACAATCTGACATGTATGTCAAAAACCATCAGTGAATGCTTGATAAATTAAATCAGCTCTTTGTATTTCAAAAATAATTATCAATAATATAAATGCAGGATTATTCACGTCGTATTATTTCAGGAAATAACATTTAATACTGCACTTAAAGGGATAGTTCACAAAATCATCATATAATCACCCTCATATCCTTTCAAACCTATAAGACTTGGATAATGACATATGAATTCTGTATGAAATAATTTCCAAGAAAGATGAGGTTGTTTTGTGGAAGGAAAAGTTAGCCATGACTATTCACAGTATGTTTTATTTTTAGAAAATAAACAGTATATGGTCTCTTATTATTATGCAACACATTCTGTCATGGGCTCTGCACAGTAATATGCTAAACAAGAACACACAGGATAATGGCAGGAACATTATACTGACCAATCAGTGTCCAGGATTGGAAACATTTGCTAATTCCGGGATTATTTTAGTAATTTAATTGTGTTTGTTAGTTTACAGTGATTTGTGGATAGTAATCAAACTTTATTGGGAGCACTACTTGTGTACAATCCACATTTCTTAATATTAAGCCTACAATGTGTTTTAATAACACTATGATTGTATGATTTTTGAATATTGTCTTTAAATGGGATATATTTAAAGCTGTAACCAGGCTGTTTTGGGTCACCATTGACTTCCATAGTAGGAAAACAAATACTACGAAGTCAATGGAGACTCGAAACATCTTGGTTACAAACTTTCTTCAAAATATCTTCCTTTGTGTTCGGCAGAATTTATCATTATCGGGTGAACTATTCAACATCAGTTGTTCCAATTTAGCATATTTGAAGTATATCAGTTTAGTACACCAACAGTGCTGTATAACTGCAGGGTATTTTTATTAATATTAAATGTATTTATAATATTTTCACTAGAGAACCTTTAATACAACATGAAAGTAACCATGTTTATCACATCATAGTCATGACAGGAGTTGAAAGGTTTATTTTATAACACTACTCTAATATTAACATGTATAAAATGCCTGTGTTAACATATGTAAAGATTATTTAGGTGGAATGCCTTGCTCCCTGTAAAGTGCATTTGTGTTTGAATTATTTCTGTGGAAATTGATTGAGCTTGTATTGAGTCTGGAACAATCCCTTAATTGGCTGAGACTGACGATTATTGACAGCCATACAAATCTTGTCTTGCAACTCTCTGACAGTAGATGATGATGTAAGTTAAACGGCTCCGTATCTCTTTGAGGTGATGTGACACTCACAGCAGGAGTTGATTGAATGCCTCTTTCTCAGATTGTATGAGTGTGATACGACTGTAACCATCTCCTCTCTGTTTCAGACCGTAAAGGATCAGATAACTCACTGCACCATGAAGCTCCGACAGACCACAGGAATGATGGAATTCTGTCTGGAGGTTATTAAAGAGAACGATCCCAGTGGATTCCTACAGGTACAAACAAACCAAAAAAACAGAGAGAAGTGTATCACTTGAAGTGTAAGCTGCGGTTTCCGGTGTTCAGACTGGCCCTCAGCAATTAAACTTATTTAATAATTGATGTTTCGTAGCAGCGTACGTATAAAATATAGAGAAGACAGCTGCAGATGCGCAACGCTGCCTATTTACTGAATTTTTTATGAAGTATCGATTGTGATGTTTCTTTGAGTGCCTTCACAAAGCATGTAATGCGAGTCATGGATTCCTGCCCAGCAGAGATTTCTGAAAAGGCAGGAAGAAAGAAGCAGTTGGCAGAAAACAATGTATTCGGAGGATCAAGACAAACCGATCAAAGCACAAAGGCAAAGAGTGAATCGCTGAAACACTGCGCAGAATGTTATGGACTAAATCTTTTGTATTGTACATCAGTGGCGATTGTAAGGACAAGCTTGAAGTTGTCCTTAAAAGAACAGTTGTTTTTTGTGCTAGGCAACAGTTAATCACGATTAATCGCATTCAAAAATAAAAGCTTTTGTGTACATATAAATATATATATGTGTGTGTGTACTGTCTACATTTATTATGTATATTAAAAGACACACACATACAGTATATAATTAGAAAATATTTATATGTATTTACATGTATATATTTACATTAATTTAATTTAAATGCTAGATAAATAAATGAAGAGTTTGGTTTCAAAAAGAAAAAGGTTTCTGCCAAAATCTGAATTGTATATATATATATATATATATATATGAAAAGATTTTGTTAGATCTTCTAAGACAAGTTTGAAGATAAGCTAATTATAATTTCTCTTCCAGATCTCAGATGCGTTGATAAAGCGTGTCCTGGTGTCACAGGATCAGTGGGTAAAAGGTGCGTTGGAGCCAAAGGTCTGCCCTGAATTCGCCTTGACTGTCAACACAGATCCTCTGATGCAGTCCATTCTCCAGCTAGATTTCAGCCAGAATAAAGGTAACGTGGCAACACACCTAATAAATGAGATTTCATGTTTGCTGTTTGTAATCACCAGTGTTGGGGGCATTAACATTAACAAGCAACTCTCGTTACATCATTAATTTGCTTTAAATGTTGATTTTGAGATTATGCATCTCGTGCATGTTCTTGCATTTAAACAGATAGATGGACACAACAGAGCTGAACAGAAGGTGCACCTTTACAAGTTTACCAAATAACAAAACAATGTCACAGTTTTTTAGAGAAATTCATATTTTTATTCTTCAAGGATGCATTAAATTGATTAATAGTAACAGTGACAGTAAAGGCATCTATAATGCTACAAAAGATTTCAGTTTCAAATAAACTTTCTATTCATAAAATAATCCTAAAAAAGCAAATGTTTCTTGAGCTTGATTTTTAAAGCATCATGTGAGACTGGAGTAACGATGCTGAAAATATCTTTTTTGCCATCACAGGAATAAATTAAAGCAATATGACCCCTTAGCTGTTATAAATTCACTGTAAACCATATACAGTTGATTTCCATATACAGTTTCATAGAATAAAACAGAGCGAATAATATATAATGATGAATAAAACAAACAATGTAGTTCCTCAGAAACATTTGTGGTTCCAACAAAGTGGTTGCCGAGCAACACAAAAAGTAACAAAAGTGTAGGTTTGTAGTGTAATCACTGATCTATATATAATGAGTGTAATTCACAATGGCTTTGAATGTGGCTCAACCAATCAGAATCGAGGATCAGAACTATTTGTTTTATAAAAAATAAATAAATGGAAAAGAATTACAAATATGTAAGAGTTAAAAATATTACTGTTCTGATTGTATTCTTCATATAAATGCAAACCCGGGTGAGCATAAAAAGTAGCACCTCTTCCAAAAATGAATACAAATTATTGCGCAACATAATTTGTATAAATAAAGCAAAGTTGAGTATGAATAACTAAACAAATGTTCCTCAACACTGGTGGTCACTGTAATAAAGCTAATAATTTAATATGAATTTGTTCAAATTAGAATCTTGTTTTTCCATTTAGAATGTGGTTTCTAGGAGGACCAGTAAACAACAGCTTCAAAAATGTTGGGAAATAAAACCAATCTTGCAAACTCAAATCTGCATCTTGTCATATAGTAATTAGGCTACATAATCCAAATCCATTCCCAGTTTCAGAGGCAAATGATCTCCACAGTTTTACCTCCAGACTCACACATGCAACACCTGCTTTGTCCGATATCATCTTTCAGATGGTCAGGAGGCTGCTTTATTGAATCAAATGCATGCAGGTGACCAGAATGAGGAGGAGAGCACAGGAGGTATTTCAGAGCAAGTAATACTCAACCCCTCCCATACCCACAGCCCCTTATCCTCCGTTTGGCACCAGCGACTCAGGAAGTGCTTACTCCCATGCATGTCACTCCACGATTACCCCTGTTTAACCTTGTGATGCTACGGCGCATGACAGTCAGTGCTTAAATGAGTACTCTGTTAATATGTTTCTCTTTTAGCCGAGACCTCAGCAGTGCCTCCCGCACCACTGTTGCAGTTGGAAAAGTGCTGCATGCGGAACAACAGCGCCACTCTGGCCTGGAGGATAACTACGGTCCAAGCCCTGCCTGTGGAGGGTTACGTGCTAGAGCTGGATGACGGGAATAGCGGGCCTTACCGGGTACAGCTACAACAGTTTACTTCTACACTGAGATCATTCAGCAGTCAGGAAAATTCAATCATTTTGTACTCATATGCATATGTTTTGGCCCCAATAAGTTGTGCACTAGCAACTAGCACTAGTCTTAGTGTTAGTATCAATACTGTATGTTAGTATTAAGGTTATCTATAAGCAAGTGTGCTCCAAAACAGTGACAAAATTCACATTTAGAAGATATAAGCATTTATAACTGTCACTTCCATCAAAAGGGATCAACAGACTTTTTTTTGACATCACCTCTCACTTCAGCTTCTCATCAAATCTTCTGAACAATCAAATGCTCTCTAGAATCTGGAGCGCCCACCCTCTACATTATAAATAGATGCCGAAGCCGCGGCTTAAATCGGTCACTTGTTCACAGTGTTCTTCATGCAGAAGTCGGCATATATTCAAAACTTTTAAAACTACACAGCCTCAGCATGATTATGATCACTATTTTGTTTTAATAAGAGTTTCATATTGAACCTATTAGACTGTGGCTGTCAAATGCAGCTTAACCAAGCTCAACGGCTCTGGCCAGAGCAGATATAAACAAAACGCTATTGGCTACTTTGAAAAAGGGGGCGGGGCTGCTCAATATGTCTGCCCTGTTTTCCTGTTTCAGTTGAAATAACGAGTTTATTGAACAATTTCTTCTCTTCTCTGTCAGTCTTTGATACACATTCATGAATAAAAATGAATTTTTGATTTTTGAAATTCTTAAAATGTTCTGCCTGACTTTGAGAAATCTGCAGCTTATTTGATCATCCATGATAAACGTGGAGTGTTGTCTTATATCTTATCTTACATCATGAGATGATGCTTTAAAGGTGCTTTCTGTTTTTACCTTACACCTTGTCTCATTTTAGGAAGTCTATGTTGGGAAAGAGACCATATGCACTGTGGACGGCCTTCATTTTAACAGTTCATACAATGCTCGAGTCAAAGCGTACAACTCCGCTGGAGTTGGAGCGTACAGCAAAGGTGTTGTTTTGAAGACATCTGATGGTAGGTGTTTTGGTCGTCTGCTTCTTCACATAGTTTCTTTCATTCACCTTTAATAGGGTCTCTGAGAGTTCTTTAAGCTGTTTTTCTATCTATGACGCACATTCACCCAGCTTTGGCATTATATATTCCCTTTCCTCCATGGATCCCTGCTGTGGATGTATCTCTTTAATGAGTGTTTTATAGGAAGACTCGTCTCATTACTTTTTTGCTACTCTACTGATCAAACATCCTACATTGACTCTAGATAGGGACTTATAGTGTCATAGAGAATTTATTTGACTGTTATTTAAAAAATGCTGATATTTATGTCAATATTACTGAGACTTTTCACTGTTTGTACCACTCTATTACACTTCTGCAAGTTAATGTTGAAACAGCAGAGCAAAAATCAAGCATTGTTAACAGAAAAAAAAAGTCAGAATTCATTGTTTTGACTCTCATTCTGACGGCACCCATTCACTGCAGAGGATTCATTGATGAGTAAGTGATGTAATGCTAAATTTCCAATGAAGATCTTGAATGACCTGATTAGATCATTTTCATGTTTGGGCGAACTATTCCTTTGTCTTGTGAATAGAACTTGTACATTTTCACTATACTCTGTATACTTTTAACAACATGTCTACAGTGTTCAGTTTGAATAAACAAGGTGTTTCTAGCTTGAAATGTGATAAAAGATGGCAAAACTATATTTTTTTGAGGTTTCTAGAATTAATTTTGTATTTGGCGAAATGACACACACGCTTTAATCACTTTGAACAGCATAAAAACACTTTTTCCTAATTGAGAAGCACAGTGTAAACATTAACTATGTATATTAACTTTTCAATGTTACGATTTATTAGCCTGGCTTCCGCGACTATAAAGCTCATAGGAGCTTAGTCTGGCCAAGCTGCCTTACTATCCGCCTTCTGGGAGG
>JAUCMS010000045.1:2965382-2976686 GCA_032357445.1 Enteromius radiatus
TCATTGTGATTTATAAAGTGAACCTTGCGCAGGTTCTGGCGTACGTACGGTTTTATAAATCTGAAAACTTTTGTGCGCACGCAAATTCTGCCTTATGTGCGTACGCACACTTTAAGGATGAAATCTTCGCAAAGTTTTATACATGAGGCCCCAGATATATTTACTCTGAAGGTGCTCTGCAATTTCAGCCAAAATTCAGGAAATTCAATAGGAATCTGAGGGCAAATAAGTTCCCCACATAAATTTGTTCACGCCACTTCATCGTTCAGATTTGCCGCATTATCCAACAGAAAGCTACTGGTTTAAAAGTGACATTATTAAAAACTGAAGAAAAAAAAAGCCCTCAATTTACCTTAAGCCTGTGCTAAAACAGTCACGCACAAACAAACTGCAACCCATATCATTTACACGACAAAAACTCCTGGAAAGCATCAGAAGATGGACACAAACCTTGGTTTCCCTTCTTTCTTTCTTTTCTTCTGTGGTTCCTGGTGGAACAAAACACAAAGAGAGGTTACACACGCTGCAGAAGTAGTCAAGTGTTTTTAGTAGTCATATAACTGTTCAAATGTTAAAGGTTGTACTTACAGATTTTTCTTCGTCTTTGGCTTTCATCTTCTGTTCTTTAATCATTTGTTGATACATCTTGTAGTTAACATACTGCTTTTTAGGGGGCTGCAGAGAAGAAAAACATTTATTCATGTGAGTATTGTAAATAAATAATAAATTAACATGTTATCACATGCATTAAAAAAAATGCCAGAAACACTCTACAAAGGTATGCAAACTAGTATATTAATACATATAAATTATACATTGATATACTTATTTCTCTTAATATATTAAGTTACATTTTATTTACATAGAGTTACCTTCAAATGACTGTGACATTCAAATAAAATTGTCAATAGCTCAACCTACGTTCTCTGAAAGATTCGATTCACCTGCTATAGCAGCCCTTGTGGCAATGCTGACAATGCATAGCTCTGCTGTCTTATATATTGCACTCTCAGACGTTTCTGAGCACAAAGCAGAAGGGTTTCTTTGAGTATGTTTGTCTGTGATTAGCGGATGTGTGCTTGCTAAACTCACAATGGCACCCAGCATGATGGCTCTGTCCTGCTCAAAGACCCTCTGCTGCTGCTTCTGATACCCCGACAGCCCGAACTTATGAACCTCAAACCGAGCCTGTAAGAAACACGCACATCATCTTTAAACAAAAAAAGGGGTTTAAATATGACAGGAAGTTACTGACTTGGAACTATGTACAGTACATAGGCAGTTAACAAATAACACACTGAACACAAAACACGAGACTAAACTCACAGTTGCTTTCTAATTTGATGCAAGAAAAGATGTGTTATAATAATCATAAATATGCCGTCGGTAAACCTCATAAATGACTGATATAGAAAACTCATGAGCATAAACACCACGCAACTGAATTAAAGAGTTAGCATGTTGCTAAGCTAACAACTAAACATTCTGAAAACCACAGCAAACTAATTTGAGGTAATTTCATTTTTTCCCCCCACTTTTATATTACTTTACTTTACTATACTTTCCAGCAGAGGTTCTCAACTCTGACATTCATGGTCCACTTTCCTGCAGAGTTTAGCTCTAGGCCTAATCAAAGACACCTGAATAAGCTCATCAAAGTCTTCAAGACTACTACTAGAGCTAGAGATGGTCTTATCATTCGAAGGTATGATAGAATGCATATTTGATAAAATGTCTGATTTATGTTTTCACTGACTTCTGCAAAATGCCAGAGAGGGGGAATTTTTCTATTATCAGGCAACTTACTGAATCAATGGAGGCCTACTGTATTTAAGAGTTTATCTCCAATTCTAATTAAACAGCTCCAAATATCAAACATGTTTGATATCCCAACAGGATGGAGTCTGTGTCTATCATTCATTACTCAGTTCTAAATGAAATCTGTGAAGTCTTGCTTTACCAAAACCTGCAGACTGCCTCTGACCTTCAGAAACTAGCACCGACACGCAGATTGAAAATCAGTGCATTGAAGCCTTGAGCAGCGTAATTAAGTTGGTACAGCCATCCGTGATGCCTTCCAGTGAACCTGAAGTAGCTACAGATCTTTTCTTTCATATTGTGACAAGCGTTTAAGTGAAATGGATTATTTAAAGAGTCACAGGATGGGGACATGGTTCCAATCAGACTATTGAATGGAGACAGAATTGAATGTGTGAGTCTGAAGAACGTTTTAAGATCAGTCAGTGCGAGTTTCTTTCAGCTGAAACAGCTCAGATTTACATTTTAGTCTAGGACCAGACTTAAGCCTCGCTTAAACCGGGGGTGTAAATGACTGGAAAAGTCTGTACACGTGACCAGAGACAAATCCGTCATTCATCAGAAAGACATTCTGATGAAAAATGGCACTGTCAATTAAAAACAATGCATGGATTTAGACATAGATAGAGAAAGTAGGGTGAATTTTCATTTTGTGCTGACTTGTAGACAGTTCATTAGGTTTTGAAAGGAAGCAAAAATCCCACCTTTTCTATTGTTAGTTTTTCATCTGAGCTGTTTTTCTTTTCTTTGACATCAGAAACCTGAGGATAAACAAACATGGATAAAGGGTTCACTCAATCTTTCATGCATATATTTATATATTTTCATTTTATTTCCATTTAATCATTTACTAATGAAAACAATAGAAGCAAGACTAATGACAGAGCAACAGTGTTCAAGTGCTTTGGCAAGTCTTCGTTAGTCTAGCAGTTTTTTTTATTTTTTATTTTTTAATAGAATAGACCAGGTAAGTGCTAGTATAAAGTGGTCAGGTGCATTAGACATGGGCTGGTCCAAAATTACTTTGTATTCTAATTATATGAACATTTTTATTCATATCAAGAAACCAAAATAATGTTTTTTGTTTTTATTGTAGGCTGTATGCTCTTCTTACCTTCTTCCCTGGTTCAACAGCCTTTGATAATCTGTTCTTCTTCAAAGGATCAATAAATGTAACAACCTCCACGTTGGATCTTTTAGCCCCAGATTGCATGTTTTCACACACTGTTGAGTTTGTCACGAGCTGCTCTGTGTCATGACGGGCTGTTTCTGTATTTCCCTCAGTATCTTTCACATCATCTTTAGCGGAGTTCTTTCTTTTCCGAGACTTTCCCAATCTTTTGTTTTTTCCATCACCTAAAAATGAAAAGTTACATCAAATACTACAATTAATTATAAATAATATAATGTTGTTAGCATATTTATTTTGTAGGCCTGTATTATGTGCAGTATACAAAATTTTAATTAATTAATAACAGCTGCAATCTTATTTATTTGTTGAACTACCACTTTCTTCAGCAAATGTTACAAAGTAGGATTATGTTTTTTTATGTTTAGCGTTGGTTACTAATTACTACTTTAGGACAGCAGTGTTTTAGAATCAGTAACGTCATGTACTATTTAGTACGCTTTTTTTTGGTACGCTATTGGCTTTTATGCTCTACTTTGAGTCTGTTATTTAAAAAAATGCTGTTATTCACCATCTGCTAGCTAATAATATCTACCGTAAATGTTTTATGTTATGGCTCTAAAAACTTAATTCTCACCAAAATCATACAACTTGTTCAGAACTTGATCGAGGAAAAGCTGATCGCCATCCACCTTCCCATCGTTATTATCTCTTGTTGCGCTCATTTTTTTAAATAAATAAAACACCTTTTAACAGCAATGTTGGTTTTCGTCTGTTTCACGTGTGTGCATCATATACGCGACGCGACATGTCCTTTCTCACTTTCCGTCGAAACGCTCCTCGTACCGGAAGTATGGCATAAACTAAAATGCTGACACCGGACAGGACAGGAGGAGGAGGAAACTGTGAAGGCTGTAAAATGCTTTCTCTCCTCTAGACGGCGCATGGAAGCCCAGAGCTCCAACCCTCCATTGAACCACATTAAAATCTCACGGCGTTTTTGTCTTACTAGATGAACGGTAAATGCAAACACTTTTAAATATATCCCTTTTATAGAGGGCACATGACATAATAACAAAAATCACGCAGAATATTTACATAAAGACATAAATGCACCCAGCAATCTAATAATCAAAGACGTCAGTGATTGGCCCATACGTGCAGCGTTGAGAAAAGTAACACTCACCACGTGTTCACGCCATCAACGTGACCCTGAGGCAGTTGTTTTTATTTAAGGATAATGACGCCAGAAAACGTTAATTAAAAAATAGTATATAATTTACAGAGCTTATAATTTTAAAGAGCTATTAAATCATTTTTGCTAACTCGATTTAGTCCGTGATCATTCTTTCAATCCCACGAAGCCCGCCTTCAAAATACTGTCAACCAACCACCATCAACCAGCAAACTCAAACTCCCAAAATGATTGACAGGGAGGACGTGTTTCTGATTGGCTGAATTTAGGAACGCTCACTGGATTCGTTTTCTTGTCGTTTACAGATCTGTCAGAGAGAAGCCGAGAAAGGTATTTCAGGGCACCTTAGTAAAGTCTATGTTACAGGTAATAGATAGATTTAATAAATGACGATAAATGATTTTTAAAAAAGCAATACTTTGACCAAGCCGTACCTCCAAGCCCCGCCCACTCGGCATCTGCTGTTTCATACTTAGATTTCATTCCTTCCGCATGTTGTGTTTCTATGACAAGAATGAGTACCGGACTGAACGGTCAACCTTGATCCAAACTTTCTCACCCATAACCCATCTGATCTAACGTTATTACACTCATGCTATGATTAGATAGGCGCGGGCTCGAAATGGCGTCTCGAGCACTGTACTCGGTGAGTTTTACAATATTTGTTATATGCTTTCTGTCAAAGCACCACACGCTTGCAACACTTTAGTTTAGATCTCCCACAGAGCTTTCTCTAATAATTTCTTCAAGAAAACATTAAGTACATTTCATGTCCAGTGCACACGAACGTTTCATAAACCAAATAATATGATCTTTCACACGAGTTTTACATGTAATTTGTTTTTAAAAATGACTTAAGATTTTAGAGCAGTATACCAAGAGAAAATCATAATGTAGCTACAGCTTTCTATAACCTCTGGCAGAATTTATATAAATTATAGCAGTAATAATTAAATGTATGTCTGTGTTTAAGCTATTAGCTGTTCAGTTTATTTTCTTTGCATTGTTTACAAATAACTGGACACACCCTTATTCTTAAGTATTATTGTTTTACACATTTTAGAATAACAGTAAAGCCAAAACTATATATAAAAAAAAACACAAATAAATTAATATAAATTATGTAGTGACCACAAATCAAAGTTATCTTATTTAGCAATAGTTATAAAAGTTAGCCTTTCATAAACCAATATCTATCTATCTATCTATCTATCTATCTATCTATCTATCTATCTATCTATCTATATATATAGAGAGAGACAGAGAGGGAGAGAGAGAGGGAGCATGTATAATTTTATAGAAAGTGTTATTCATATGTACATATGTTATATTTGTTAATTTGAACAAACATATACTCATTTAAAGCAAATATATAAATAAAATCAGCAAGTCTGACAATTGTAAATGCAATATGTTGTGCATGTGTGCCAATACATATCATAAGTATCAGTCCTTGCCATTTTTATTCTTCCTTTTTTTTAATGTACTATGATTGTAATGTATTACAGTTTTAAAAAGCAGAAGCAGAAATGTGATCATGTAAACTGTCATGTTTTCTGTCTTCATACAGCCTAGGCATCCAGTGCTGAAGAAGCGGGATGATTTTGAAGACGTTCTGGAAGAAAGAAGACGCTCCAGTGATCTGAGATACGCGCTGAGATGTTACACTCCCACACTTTATAAGGGACTCGTGCCCTGCAAGGCCAGCATGCTAAAAAGCATCGTTCTGCAGTCAGACCACCTGCAGTATGTCATTAAACAGGTACATAAGCAACACCATGCTCCACAATGACACAGTTTCGTGCAATAACTTACTATGCTTTTATTTAGGAACTCTAAATCTAGCAAGGTATTTTGGTGGAATTTTATTTTCAGATGAAATACGGTCTTATTATTGTGTCAATATTATAGTTATGTATTCTCTACAGTTCGGTTGTGCTGTTGTGACATTCAGGTGTCTGTATTTTGGAATACAGATCAAATTCTGGGTGTTTTAATGTATACTGAGTTGTGTGTATATTTGTTTGTGTGTAGGTTTCATCAGAATCAGGAGACAGCACTGAGTGTGTTGTGGAGGAAGCGTCTCTGATTCTGGATGAGATGGCTCACCGATTGCAGCTCAGCACAATACGATTCTTTGCCTTTACGCTCAGCAAAGCCTTCAAGAGACTCTTCCGCAGCGTGCGTGTCAATGAAGAGGGCATCCAGAGAGTGAGGTTCTCTTTACTGTCCTCAAAAAAATACACGTGTGAAATTCCTGCTAAAACACCTGGCATCTACACTGTGAGCCGATTACTAGGGTCATCTAATGTTACTAAAACATGTGTCCTAATTACAGGGATTGAGGCGGCTCAGTTCCCTTGTGGCATTCGTCACGAGTATGCCATTACTTTAAAAGTGCTTATTTATATGTGACCCTGGAAAACAAAATAAGGGTCATTTTTTATTTCTTGATAAAACAGATTGCAGCTTTAATATCCTAATGATTTTAGGCATAAAAAAACATTCACCCATAGAATGTATTGTTGGCTTTGGCTACAAACATACCTATTCTGTTTATGACAGATTTTGGGGTTCAGTGTGTCACATTCTATTGCTGATTATGCAAAGCTGAATTTTCATCATTATTACTCCAGTTTTCAGTGTTGCATGATCTTCCAGAAATCATTGTAATATGTTGATATGCTGCTCAGTTATATTTTCATGCTCAGCTATTAATCAAAGAGTTGTGCTCCTTTGTGGAAACTGTGCTACATTTTCTTTTTTAAGATTCTCTGCTGAATAGAAATCTACAAGAACAGCATTTATTTGAAATATAATTTTCTTTTAACATCATTATCTTTATTGTCACTTTTGATCAAGTTAATGCATTCTTGCTGAATAAAATGACTATTGTTTTTTTTTTAATCTTGCTTATCACACACTTTTATCACAAAATATTAAACAGCAAGCAAAAATGCTTTCAGAAGAAATGTTTCTTGAGCAGCAAATCAGCATATTAGAATTATTTCTGAAGGATCATATGACACTAAAGACTGGAGCAATGATGCTGATAATTTAGCTTACAGCTGTGCTGGGAATATAGGAGTAAATTGGTAAATTACATTATTAATATATAAATGTAATAAGATTTCACAATAGTACTGTTTTTAAATATTTGTGACCCTGTACCACAAAACCTGTCATAAGGGTAAATTTCTTGGAATTTATATTTATACATCATCTGATAGCTGAATCAGTAAACTTTCCTTTAAACATGATTTGTTAGGATAAGACAATATTTGGCTGAGAGGCAATTATATTAATATTAGAAAACTGAGAGTGCAAAAAAGTCAAAAATCGCCCAAATGAAGTTCTTAGCAATGCATATTATTAATCAAATATTAACTTATTTATTTATAGGTGGAAATGTATTTAAAAAAATCTTATTTAAGCACCCTTTTTCTTTTTGGATTTTTTGGTGTGAACACACTACATGCACTATTTGTACTACAAAATGTCATGGACTAGTGCATAATTACGCAATTTGAAAGATCTGATTTCAATTTATATCTTAATATTATAAGTATTTAATTTAGAAATTGATTAATTTAATATATAATTATGTTCATTTATATTTAAATAAGTCATGTTGGGACCCTCTGTTTGAGAACTGCTTTTAAAAATGGCCCTGTCGTTTGGATTAATAAAGTTGGCATCTAAATAGAGTTTAATGTCATGCAGGTTTTTATTGATGCTGCTTTCTTTCTTCAGCTCCAGCAGGCTGTACAGGAACACCCGGTGGTTCTCTTGCCCAGCCACCGTAGTTACATGGACTTCCTGATGATGTCCTACTTACTCTACATGTACGATCTCCCCCTGCCTGTGATCGCGGCTGGAATGGGTGAGTGTAGAGGTCACACTGATGCACTGTACCAGCATAAAAACTGTATTGTGCTTAGCTATTATACAAACACAACTTTCCAACGGTAAAATTCTTGAGTAACTGATTTTATTGCCTTTCTTTGGTTCTCTCACAATCAGGGTGTTTTTGAGGGTTTGATGTTCAAAAAGTGCCAACTAGAACATCTAAACAATCTTTCTGCATTATATTCAAAATGTTGATACAAGCACACTATTTTAGTTTCCAAACTTATGATAAAATAAAACATGGTAGTGTCATGTTTTTATTCTAGAATATATACTCTTGTAAAATAATGGTAATTTTGAAGCACCCTTGTATGGGTTAGATGAGATATTGCATCAAATTCAGTTTACAAAAGGGATTTTAGATAGATAGTATTCATATTAAATAAAAAATTAATAATTGTATTGTATTTTAAATTTATAATTTTCTTGGTGACAAATGAAACTGTTTGAAGGACAGAGGTTAAAATTATTCAGAGTTAAGTTAAAATCACTTTTTTTCTTTTCACTAATATATTTATTACTAATATCTTTAAGATATAAAGTTTATAAACCTATTGATTTCATATTTTATTCATTCCGTATACTGTACTATTTACTAATGGCAAGTTATTTCTGCAGATTTTATGAGCATGAAGTTTGTTGGTGAGATGCTGCGTATGTCAGGAGCTTTTTTCATCCGTCGGTCGTTTGGAGGTGATAAACTTTACTGGGCTGTGTTCTCGGAGTATGTGAAGACCATGCTGAGGGTAAGACGCTTCATCCAAACAACAAATGAGCACATCAGTCAATTAGACTGTCCTGTGTATGTAAGATAAAATACAGGCTTCATATTGCATTCATATTCTATTTAAAGCTTTTCACATCACTCTTAAAGGGTTAGTTTCTATCAAAAAAAAAAAAAATTACCTGTTGTATGTTGTTTATTCAGAATGGATATGCCCCAATTGAGTTCTTCTTGGAAGGAACTAGAAGCAGGACGTGTAAATCTCTAACACCAAAGACAGGTACAGTAAGTGTACATCGACTACGTTTGTAACACTTTTTATGCAGACTGTTTGTCTGTGCTGCTGTGACTTTTTGGTGTTTTTATTTTAAGCTCTTTGCTGACTTGTGCACGTTTTGTGCAGCGTCAAGGCTTTTCCCCCCACTTTTCGGCCTTTTTTATTGCTGCACAAATAAATTCAAGGTGACAGGAAACATTTTTTCGGTCAGCATTGCTTGCACACAGGAAGTGAGATGCCAGGTAAATGAAATTTCACAGGATTTTCACAATTGAATCTCAGTCCCAGTATGATATAGAGCCCCTGACTAATTTATGGCACGGAGGTTTAAAATGACAGCTTGAAACCTGGAAAGCCTGACGGTGGCAGCTCATCAATCAAACCCAACAAAAGCAAATTTAGATGAATGAGAGAAACAAAACGGTCCGCCTCCTTTGAACACCGTTCGTTTTGTGTCAGCTTCATCTCCCGCTCTCTTTCTTTCTTTCTCTCTCCCTCAGGGTTGTTGAATATTGTGATGGAGCCGTTTTTTAAAGGAGAGCTATTTGATGTGAACCTGGTTCCTGTCAGCATCAGCTACGAGAGGGTTCTGGAAGAGTCTCTGTACGCACGAGAGCTGCTCGGTGTCCCAAAGCCCAAAGAATCAACCTCAGTATGCATTGCCTTCTAATATGCATATCTTCTAATTTTAGCAGATACATAACAACTAATCTTTTATCTTAATCGGTGTACTGTTTTACTAAAAAAATATATTTTGGGCAGTTAAACAAGCAACAATCAACAACAACACATACATGACTGTTTAAAGTTTGAGGGCCAGTAAGAAGACACCCCTTTTTCTCACCAAGGCTGCATTTATTGTCAAATTCTGTAAAAATTCGGTAAAATAGTATTATAAAATTGCAATTAATGTTAGTATATTTTAAATGTACTTAATTCCTGTGATGTAAAGCTAAATTTACATCAGCATTTTTACTCTTATTAAGTCTTCAAATGTCACATAATTCTTCGGAAAACAATATTTTCTGGTTTCTTTAGTGAAAAGAAAGTCTCTTTACTATCAATTTTTATTAATTTAGTGCATCCTTGTTAAATTTATGACCCCAAATAGTTGAATTGTGTGAAGAGGAATACATAATTACAGTATTTTTCATGTTAGAAGTCCATGTAATGGACAGTGGATTATTATAAATATTTGTTAATTTTGTCTCCTGAATTAAATTTATTTTCGTTTCAGCCATAGCACCTCGGTTACACTTCATTTTAAGGTGTCTAACCCTAACTTACTTACTTAGTAATATTAATTAAACTACATGTACTTATCATATGATTAGGGTTACTTGCATATAATCATGCATAATTAATTGTTAATATAATAGTAAGTACATGTAGTGTGTATCAAAGACACCTTAAAGTAAAGTGTTACAAAAACATTACTTAATGTTTGTAAAATAATGCATGGATATAGTTTTTTTTACTGGAACATCCAGGACAGACAAACCAGCATGAGTTAATTGGTTCTTTTTTATTGACGTCCGTTTCTTAACTCTGTTTCTTTTCTCTCAGGGTCTGCTGAAGGCCCGGCGAGTCTTGAGTGAGGACTATGGGAGTATGCATGTGTATTTTGGCCACCCTGTATCTGTGCGCAGTCTGGCGGAGGGAAAAATAAACCGCTCTCAGTACAACCTGCTGCCCAGGTATGACAGCTGCAGTCAGCCACGCTCAGAATGTTTTGCTCTAAAAGCCACAAAGCCTGCATTTTTGTCACAACCAGCTTTTAAATTAACAGTGCATTCCTGTGGAACCCCTCAACTATCAGCATGCTTGATTCACTTACACCATGGCATGCAAAGTTTTCTTACATTATAAATACATAAAAATGAAAAGATAAGTTTATTTATTAAATTATTATAATGTTACAAAAGATCACTATTATACTATTTCTTTTTTCCTTTAAACTTTCTATTCTTTAGATAACTCTAAAAACATTATATCACGGTTTCCACAAAAATATTAAGCAGCATAAATGTTTTTAACAGTAAATATTAATAATAAGAATGGTTTCTAGAGCTTCAATTAAGCATATTAGAATGGTTTCTGGTGGATTTTGTGACACTGTGTTGCAATGATTCAGCAGACGATTGATCCATTTGCATGCTGTTTATTCAAAATCGGGGTCAGACAGAAGGTGGTCGATCAGGGGCAAAAGACACAAGAGAGGCAGAGCAAAACAGTACCGTAAAACAGGCAGA
>JAUCMS010000045.1:2993894-3007785 GCA_032357445.1 Enteromius radiatus
GTGTCGGAGGAATCTGTCAATACCTGCAGCTTTGATGAGATGCACCCATCTGTATGTGTGTGTGCTTGTTATTGAGGGCAGAGTTTATACTCAAATAATCATAATGTGTCTGCTTTTAATATGCATAATTGTATTTTTTTGTTGTCTTTTTTTAGGTTAAGACTCAAGGTTATTACAAACAATGACTGTCTTTAAGATGTCATTCGTGTACTTTTTGTGCTATGCCATATGAATTTGAACAACTAGTGATTTGTATTAAAATGCACAATAAAAAACATATATATTTGTTCATTTATGTCAGTTGATTTTTACAGAAACAGATTTCAGCTTCATGTTATATGAACATCCTAGACTTACTTAAATACTTGCTAAAATATATATCTATAATTAAAATAAGAATTATGATGTTAAAAACAGTAATGAAACATAATTGTTTACCGAGAAAGTAACACTGTTACTGAAGAATGAAATACGAGGCATCTAATGTGTGAAAAATCTCTTGTTAGGTTTCTTGTTATAAATAATTGCACTTGTTAACAGATTATTTGTATTGTAAATAATTTCCTATCGAGCAGAAAGTTTGTCAAATGTATTTAGGAGTGAAAGAAAAAGAATCTGGCTCTGGTATGAAAGAAATTAAGTAGCGTACATAACAATTCCTAAAAACAAAATAATAATTCATGCCTCTGTTCTTGAAGGATGCATTAATAGACTTTAACAACAAATATATGCTAACAAATCCCCACCCACTCTTTTTTAGCATCACAGCCAGACTGTTAGGAATCGGTGAGACTGCTGTGGCAACCGCATTCACCTTCTTGGAAAAAGCAGTGTTGTTTTTAATGTTAATGATCTTGGTGTTACCGCTGGTGTGATTTTGTGCGATCGCGCTGATAACAGGTGGCCAGATGGCATGCCACGTCAAGTGTCAATAAAAATGCTGTGGTTGTGTCTTCTGTTCATTTTAGATCATTTGTAAGTAACTGGTGGAAAAGAGTATACTGCATATACGTATTGAATTAATCAATCTCTCAATTCCTTTTTGCATTTTAAAGTGAACATGAACGACAGTGGATTGAAAATCCAGTTAAGTGCATGCGTATAAATTGCAGGAAGACACACATGGCCTGCGCAGCTGAAACGAGCAGGTTTCATCATTAATGGCAGAAAGCATTTATTAATCACAATCAGAGACTACGCCAGCGAGCTCATGCTAGGAATGGAGATAATGTTATTAGAATGCTGAAATTAGGTTGTGGAAATGTTATTAAAGGGCTCAGGCTGACTGATAATGAAGTGAGAGGAACAAGTGCTTGTTTGATGTGTGTAGAATGTTTAGATTTCTCTTTTCAAGTGCATTCTACTATAGAGCTGAAGATCAACATGATACCACAGCTAGCTTTCCAATGGTCATGCATCTTCAATGCACATGTCTATCATGCTGAAATAAATGGTCCCTTAAATGACCTTTTCTAAATGTATAATATATATGTAGTTCAGCCATGAAACTCTCAATGGCAGAAACCACATCATTTACAGAGCAGAATCTAATTGAACTCTGTTGAATCCGCAGCTGATGAGATGCTTGCTCAACATTAAAATAAACTGGTTCAGTGTTCGTTTTGAGTTGATCCCGCAGCGCATTATTAGAGTTCCTCTAAAACCCTCCACCTCCCCAGCTCCACCTGTCTAGATCTGCTACAGGATTTATGTATGTATGCTTATTCATACAGCAAACATGCTATCTTCTTGTAGATCCGTCCACTGTTGTAGAACTGCACATTAGGCTATGGCTGCGACATATTAGTTGCAATATTTAATCAGATATTAGCTGTGAAAATGATAACTATCAGAGCAACACAACCTGCTTTTATGTAAGTATTGCAATTAGTGATTTTACATGAATTTGTATCGTCATACTTTAAATCATTAAATCAAACTTCAGTGTTTATCTCATGTTATGAAATCTGATAAATAAAGTCTGCATGAGATGCGTGAACAGCAGCCATCTTATAGCTTACTTTATTCAAATTACAAGCAAAATGTTATGTACATTTTTATGATTTATGAGTTATTTTACCCTGACATTACACAGAAAACTAGTTAACACGTCTGTAAAGGTATTTCTATACAGCTGCTGAGGGAATGACAGTAAATTGGCCATCTTTCAAACTCACATATATTTATATTTGCCGAGGCACATTTCATTATATATTCATTGATCAATGTAAAATAAAATGCCACTAAGATTTGTGAGTGTGGATCATGGTTTTATCTGCAGTACCAAGTAATCTAACAGACTGACACACAAAAATAAAATACTAAATAGTGCAAAGTACTTTGTGGCACTGAAGACATCATCAGATGGAGAACTTTGCGGTGTGAGCACATACACACACCCTCTCCAGTGCATACACTTCATGACAGAGGCCAGTATTACATGACTGATAGCATTAAATTGCTTTTATCCAAGTTTTTATCAGGATTTACCGGCCCCTAGCACCATTGGGTTCCGCCACCTCTGTTTCAATAAATCACGCTGGTGAGTGGTGCGGCGCAGCAGAGAGAGAGGGAGAGAGGCTAAGATTGATGACCTGACCAAAAAACTGATGCCAGAACAGCCACACGGCGTTCTGATGGAGAAACATATGTACATTTTTAGGCCATAATGGAAAATGTCAATCTCAGTGAATGCGGGCTGGAAACTGTATTTTTCATTACAGAGAAATGCCAACTCATTTCCTGTTTACAGACCTCTGATCAATCTCACAGCACAGACAGAATGACAGGCGACGGGTCAGGGGTGTCTGTAATAGAGAAAACAGGAGAGCAAACCTGATGTGCATAAGGTTAGTGAGTGTATGTAGGTAAATGTGCATCAAAAAAATAAAAGCTGGTGTCTAGATTTTGCTGGTTAACTGAGAAAATGTAAATACAATCATTAAGAAAAACTCAAATATGTTTTAGCTTAAAGAAATGAAGAAGCTTATGTTCATAGGGTCGACATTTTGAGATCACAAATACTTTTTTTTTTTTATCTTTGTAACCTTTCTGTTACTGGGAATTATAGAAAGCAGAAATACTTTCATTCTGTCTCTATGCATTCAATATTCCATGAAGTGCATGTGCCCCTATTATGGATTATGGATGACCTCTCATGCGGTGTAAGTGAATGAAAATATCCGGCTTTAAAGCATCCAAGTTTTAAATCTGAAAGTGCACCGTGTATAATGTTACTGTCTCTCAAAAGAAAGAGTCGACTCTGGATCATTAAAATGAATCATATTTAAAACAAGTCTCAAGTCGTTTCATGGTGACATCAAAATTAAACATTAGCATATTGCTCACTGTTACGATCAGCTGGACGTGCCAGCCCAGCTCTCTGGCTGGTACTCCAGCGTCAGGCTCACTATGTGTTTTATGTATGTCATCACTAGTGTTCATTCATGTCTCTGCCCCGCTCGTCTGTGCCTCCTATAAACCCTGTTTGCCGGCGCTCGACTATGTTTGTCCTGACCCTGAGCCTGTATTAAACTTGTTCGCATATGAACTCGCACGCCTCGCGTCCTCATTGTTACACTCACCCACTTATTGATCTTTTAGTGCTGGTCTGAATAAAAATGCTAATTCGTTATCTGACACTAGGTGTCGCTTTCAGAGCACACAAACACTATGTTAAATGAAATCGGCCAATCACCAGAGTGATTTATTAATTGAATCCTTTGGAAGTAGTTGAGCGAATAAGGTAAAAGTGGTTTTTGACCTTGCATGCATGTCAACCTGTTCAATAAATAATCAAATGATTACTGCAGCTAAAACTTTCATGTAAAATGTTTGATCAATGTCTGAAAATATGTGTACACCTTAAAATACTTTTTGTTGTTGGCACCACTGTGTATTGGTAACAGAGAACTTTCCACACCACTAGGTGTCAGTATGACGGGTTGCTATCACATGACTAGCTGAATGCTATTTATATAGTACTACATATTTTGTTCTGTCTCCCTCTGCCTTTTGGGTATTTTTGCTCACAGAATAGATGTGTTATAAGTGACAAAATTTGCATCTACAATGACTTGAAACTACATCAAACAAAGTTCAAGACAACTGATCCATTTTAATAAAACCTTTAAACATGCATAAAAAGATTTGCTTGTCGTAGCTGGTTTAAAATGGTTACACAGCCCCGACAAGTTAGCGTAGAACTGGTTATTTTGATTGTCCACTAAACAGACCAGAATGGCCAGGCTAAAAGATCAGCTAACGCAGGAAGACATACTGTATTGGCTGTGTGTGTGTGTGTGATACAGTATCCTCAATGTCATCTGGTGGCTTAAATGCTCTGAACTTATCTTATGTTTTATCTTAAAGACGTGGCAGCTGTATCAGATACATTAAACGAAGGACAAACAGTTGAACACACACCATCCTGTTCTCTCTCTCTCTCTCACATCTGCACACACACACAGCTCGACAGTGATGAATACTTCCAGCGGCGTCTCCCTGTGCGCACACATACTCTGTCTCTGTGCTCTAATTTAAACAGATGACTCTTAAATTGAACTGTGAATTACAACAATACACCCTCAACCACTTCCTCTGTGTGGGCATCTGACTTAAATGCCATCAGAGGGAAATTTCCATATGAATTACACCAGTGACAAACACGTTCATTTTAAATGTTGTCGTGGAGCATATATTCAATTCCTAAGGTGTAATCTGTGTTTGAACAAGTCTCTGGGTGGCTGGGTAAAGTCAGACTGTGTCAAACAATTTCAGAGTTGCGTTTCAGGCATTGGGATAGTATGGTGGTATGTGTAGCCAGTCTTCACTTCACAATATCAGCTTATAAAGGTGCTCAAAAATATCCCTTTTTCTTGCTACTGAAGAAAGAATAGTTTTCCAAGATTTGATGCTACAAACCCAGAGATTAGTTCTTCTTCAGACGTGCTTATTGTAGCAGTCTGGAAACTTGTCATAGCTGTTTCCTGTTGGACTGATAAAAATGGGTACCTCTTTTAGAGCTGCATAACCCATAGTTTTTCCTGACTTCCTTTGATGTAACTATGCAACTACATGAGTCTTTCTGCTTGCCATATTTTTTTTCTAGCCAACTGCTGAGTTCAGCATCAACCACAATCCCCACAATCCCACAAAAAGTGTCCAAACTTTTTCCTAGAAGGCCACTGTCCTGCAGAGTTTAACTCCAAATTAAACACACCTGAACCTAGAAACTTCCTGGCAAGTGAGTGGGAGTTGGTTGGAGCTAAACTCTGCAGGATGTTGGCCCACCAGAAGAATGATTGGACAGATCGGTTTTAGAGGCTGCAGTCTCTAACAGTCTTGTTACCATGTTCATCTCCTATGCCGATTGACACTGGTTTGAACCCCGTTCGGAACACTGAACCATATGTGGACCAGTTACATTTGGTGCCGTGACCCGGATTTAGAGAAATCAGTAAAATGCATGTAATTTCCTCAATCCACAAAAAGTAACAAGGTAAATCTTAATTTGCACATCTATATGTGGGTACAGTTAAAAGTATGGATGATAAAATCTTCTTTAGGCAGCCCAAATTAGACCAATCAGGTTGTTGTTTCTTGGAACGGTGAAGCCTAATGCATCATATTCCCTATTTACACATTACTATAGAACCTACTATAGAGGTCTCAAATATGTCCCACCATCTGTCAGTGATGAAGATCCTGCTTATTATCACTTTTCAAAGATGTTAATTCACTGTTAATGGTTTCACGCGTCGACAGGTTCTCTCGCTGCTGGGTTGAATGTCGCCTCTTGAGGTCATCTCCGGTTCTGTTTCAAACATCGATGCTTAGAGGAAGACAGCATACTGTGCTCCTCAGCATCGCTCTGTATTTAGAACCCCTGTCTGGATAAACACAAAGAAAAGAACAAGAAAAAGAGAAAGGGAGAAGGGGGAGAAAGTGCAGCGAAATTGAAAAGCTGAAAGAAAATGAGTTTTCAAACGTATTTCTGCCAGGGGAATGCAGCACGGCTGTTTGTGTCTCTCAGATGGTGAATTGTTGTGGAGGTGTTATAATCATTAGTCCAGATAGAGAGACAGCCGCACTGTCTGTCTGAGGCAGGGAATGTAAGAGAGTACTGCAGATGCTCTCTGCATGAGGGAGACAGGTCTCTAAAGATAAGACGCAAACAAAAGTGCTCTACATACTTGAAAGGTCCCGGACTGAAAGAGATACTTATTCAGTACAATACTGTCTGAAGGCCAGAATGGCAGTAGAAAATCTGAATGGAGAAATGAAATTGTGACTTTCTATGAGTTTAAGTTTACTTATTAGTGTGTTTGAAGCTTTGTGCAAATGTGTATAGCATAAAGGGTGAGCTGACTTTCTCGTAAAGTCAATTTTCACAATGCTGTTATGGACCTGCCGATTTAAAAAAACAAATGGCCACTAGATGGTAGAATGTTTATTGTTCCGTGGTCATTGTTTCTGTTCTCATTAGTGTGCTAATTATCATATATGGTGCATCTTATTAGTTTTTTTCTCCCTAGAAGGTACTTGGGCTTGCTGATTTAATGTTTAGTAGTAAACAGAGCTTTTGAAAACCAAAGCAAATTATTTGCTAAAGTTTGCAAATTGGCTAAAGCGGGTAATTCACTACATAATCAGGGAGATTTTGGGCCTCATTTCTCCCTTTCTGACAGTCTCGGGTAAAGTCCTGATTAAGCTGATGATTCTACACATTATCTTAAAAGATGTTCCTGTGGTATGGGTGTGTTAAGAATGATTGAATCTGCTCAGATGTGCATTGGGGCCACACAGATTTAAATTGTAAATATCCAACATGAGAAATACTGTCGTGTGTGGGGTATCCAAAAAGACCAATGTGTCCATCGTCTGCCATTTGTTACTCTAAAGTCACATTGGACCAGTGTTCACAGCTGGGACTGTGGTTGTTTGTGAATAGAGTCAGTTAGTATTGACACTCCACTTTTTTTTGGTTAATTTTGTGGTCTCTCACATTTTGAAAATTTAATAAGATTGAAATTTTTTAGTAAGAGCCAGAGTTTATCAAACCAGTTTTCCACTTTTCCAAATTTTTTTCAGTATATTAACACTGAAACTAGATTGTAAAACTGACCCGAGATCAGCTAATACCATATTTTCAATTCTACAGTGCACCTAGGCCTTCAGTGGTGTCCTACATGAACTAATCCAACTCACAGACATGTATTTCATGTAACGTTAGCGAATGCTGTTAATAAAGCTAGAAACCCAGTTAATACAATTCAAGTTGGAGCAGCTGTGGAATGCACCACACATCATCTCGGTCTAAGGGAATTAACCTACAAAATGACACAAATACAGTCCACCCGATGTGCTTACAGACATTTAACTTACCCCTATGACTTTCATTCTCACGCCCCGTCTCCTGCTGGTCTACATCTGCCAGCAGTGCTGCGGCCGGAGGAAGAGACTCACACGACTTAGAGACTGAGATATTTTGAAACTTACGGAAACATGGCTTTATATCTTGCAAATAACATTGCAATACAATGCATTTAAAAAAAATGTATTTTACTTACCTTAATGATTTTTTGTGTGGTTGTTTTTGTGGTAATGCAGTGCTTACAGTGAATATTATTCAGAATGCACTGAAAATCTACACACTTGCACAGCATACTGTACGAAATTTGAGAAACAGTAATAATACTCTCTGAAAACAAATATGATTTACAGTGATTTTCAGTCCAATCAAATGACAAGAAAACGCTGATGTTATTGTAAGCCTGCTAGATGGCCCTGTTGCTGCCAACTCAAAATTCCAACATTTTCACTGCCATTGATTTTGAGCTACAGAAGCCTGTGCTATTGATTCTGAAGGCCTTAGGAAGATTTCTATAACCCTGGCAACACAATTGCTGAAATATTATTAGATAAAAACTCTAATATAAACATACACTACTGCAGGTAGTGCTTCTAAATCCCAGTCCTCGCATCCCACCACATATAAGTTTGCTTCGAACTGGAATCACCACTCCAATTTTAAAAGTGTGTGCAAGTGTGCAAGACTGCCCCAAGTCTTAAAAATGCAACAGTGTAGTGCCCTTAAAGGATTACTCTATTCCGAAGTAAAAGTGTTGGGGCAGTCACAAGCCTCCCGGTTTTCATCTAAAATATCTTAAATAGACAAAAGACAAAGCTTTTACGGGTTTGGAATGACATGGGGTTAAGTGATTATTACCTTTCACCTTTCCAATGTAAGTTTTATGAGTTTGTACTTACTGTTAAGTCATAAAATACAAAGCTTGTTTGTTGTGCTGTCAGGGGAGAGGGCTCAGAGCTCACCGGACACCCGAGCCCTAGGGTTATTAACCCTACTGGGCACGAGGAGCAAAATAGATTAGATAGGGCATATAAAAAAACAATGAGTTGGACATTTTATTGGTGAAAAGATGAGTAGGGGTGATATATATTTGGTGCAACTTAAAAAATTAGTACAAATTAGCAACTGCTTTTTATACTTAATTAGACACACCACAAATTAAATTGTGTCATGTTGTAGGGACTACTGAACAGACATTTATAAGTAGATTTTTCAGTGCAAAGTATTTAAAATAAAAAGTGTACACCCTTGCATTTTTACAATCCTAAATCAGGTAATGAAAAGTTTGACACACACTTGTGGTCAAATACAGGAAGAAAATCAGTAGTCAAGTGTCAAGTGCAAAGACTAGCAGTGTGGGTAAAGAGAAAGTTTCCAGCAGGTGATTTTGATCAAGTCTGGAGCTAAACTCTGCAGGAAAGTGGATCTTAAGGGCCACAGTTGAGAACCTCTGACCTAGAGGACCACTACACTAACCTACAGTTTAGCTTCAATCCTAAATCCCATGAATCAGCTAATCATGGTCACCAGGGTCATTTGAAACCTTGAAGCAAGGGCATTAGAGCAGGTAGAAGCTAAACTCTGCAGAACATCAGTCCTCCAGGAGCAAGATTGGACAACTCAAATAAAGCAGCTATTTTTGACCTGAAATCCCAAATTATTGAACTTTTCAAAAAGCATATACAAGGTTTCTAAAATCAGACTCTGGATGGCCATTGCCCTGCAAGCTTCAATGCTAATCAAAGACTCCTGAGCAAGCTAATCAAGGTAAATTACAGGCAGGGGAAAATCTACAGTTCAGTGAACCTCTAGGCCAGGATATGAGAAGCCCTTCTATACAGTAGTTTAAAAACCCTCAACTAAAAATGGTTCTTCTTGGCCATATTTGCTACAAAAAAAATCTTTATTAAGATTGAACTTGTTGAACTGCCCTGAAGGTAAAACAAGCACATGTTACCTGTCTTTTTTCAGAGGCATTTCATCCGAAGCATGTAGAGCACACTGCATGCTGGGACAGCTCCCTAGGGCATCATGGGCTAAAGTGCCTCACTTATGGACATGATGAAGCTTTTAAGAATTGACCGATTTTCAATTTTTCCTCAACAGGGACTATATTTGACATGCTTCCATTAACAGCCAAGAAGCTACACTGCAACTGCTCAAAAACATAAACCATGTAAGCACAAATTTCCATCTGACTAAACTTCCAGGACTTGATGAGTGTATTAAAAGTTGGCTTTAATCTAATAATAAATAAATTAGTAAATGTTATCATGATGGTTAGCTAACATTAACTACCAATGAGCAATAGTATTATTTAGCTACTGTTCATTCTTTGTTCATGTTACCTCAGGTCCATGAAATGCAACTTTTGATTTTAAAAATCTAATATTAAATGTTGAAAATAGGCTTAACTAAGATAATTTAATGAGAACTAATGTTAAATAACTAACTTATTGTAATTGCAATTCATTTAATTTCAATGTCACATATTTGACAGGTATTCTTCCACATCTGATCACATTGAATGCAGCAAAGAAACACATGCATGCTAGTTAGCACTTTGGGATGGTTATTAGCAACACAACTAAGATCAAGAAGGAGTAGACTGAACATAACACTTTTAGCTGTTGTCTGCCTCTCTCTACATGAATCTTGTTGTTTGAAATCTCTTGCAACTACACTCAAAAAAATTATTCTCCAACACTGTTCAGTTTATTTAAATATAATTTTAATTGAACACCATTATGTTTGATTCCCTATTTAAACAACTGCATTGTGTTAAACTGACTTGAAACAGTTCTGTTTTGTTTAAACTCTATATTTTTAATTTGAAAGAACATAAACTATTTTACTTGTGTAACTAGAAAGTGGATTTCCCCTTCCCACCATGCTTTGCACAGGATAGTAAATCTTGAAATAAAATTTTATTTTGGGCATTTTTCATTAAGATGAAAAAATTGGGAGATTTGTTAATGTTTAATGGTCTTGGACTGAATGGTCTTAATGGACCTTCTGCTATGTTAGTGTTTTTGGGGGTTACAATTGTGTTAAAGTGTAGAGCATGTGGTTTGGGACCATATTTAATAATAATAATAATACTTTGGGCATGCCATGGATGTATCAAAACCATCTTATCTTGTTGGCTAATGCCTAAAGTTAAGTAAATCAAATGTATTTTTACATTTATCAATTTCATTAAATTTCATTAATTTGATTAAATTTAGTTGACCCAACTCAATTGAATTTAATCACATTAATTTTTTTGTTTTTTATGAGTTGGGGCTACACATATTTACATGTATTGGATGGAAATCCTGCCGTCAATTAAATTGAGTTCATCCAATGAATAATTTTTTTTGAGTGTAACAAAGGAGAAGTACACTGCCAGATGCTTCCTGATAACCGAATTTTGAATGCAGCTTTGATTGTTTGATAATTTATTTTATAATTAAGTATATAAATAACTAGTCAAAAAATGCTTGTGGCAGAAATCACACATGTATAGATCTGGTCAATGAAATCAAATCCCTCCTTAAGCTCACCATCACCAAGTCACACCATCTGTTTTCAACTCACCTTCCTGTAGCTCAAAATATAAAATACAAAATGAGTAATTATTTAAATGTCAAAAAGAATAATACTAAGAAGAAAAGATCCAGGATTGCACTGCTGATATCCACTAAAATGTACAGTACAGTAATAAACGATCATGATTATAGAAAAATACATACCTTGTTTCCACAAATATTGGCAACTATAACAATTCGAGGTATTTTAAATATAAGCTTTAGGCTACTATACGCTCCTGTTTATTGATATTGATTGAAAGAGAGAATTCTGTGCTAAAGTTCTTTTTATAAGGTAATCAAAGCGATAAAGAGTCTTGCTGACTCTCTCATCTTTCTGAGAATCAGCCTTAATAAATTTCATCTGAAGTACAGAAGCTCTCTCCCACATTTGCAAGGGTAACACAGTCGAGCTGTTTATAGCAGAATGATTAATGACATCTAAAAATGAAGAATATAAAAAAAATCACATCTCTCCTATTCAGACCCTAAGAGTGAATTTACATGACACTGTTGGAAATCACATCACGTATAAAGTTAATTCATTTCTATTCTTTCAAAACAATGACTGTGGACAACAAAAAAAAATCGGTAACACTTTGCGTTAAGGGTACATGAATTACTATGAATTCATGCATATATTAATGTATGAATTATGCCTTACTTCATACAGTAATATCTCATGAATTATCAGGAACAAACATGAGTTCAGAAACCTTTATTCATGACTTCATGGATGAACTACACAATAATTAAGACATTAACTAAGCCATGGGTACATCATCATGATTTATGATTTATTATGCATGATCATGGTGTTTTCTTTGAAAGAAAGAAAGAGGGAAAGGAAAGTCTTTAATATCTACTTTGGATAAATCTGTGGTAAATACATTGTCATGAATTTGTGCATAGCATTATTTTGTGCAAATAAAACTATTTAATGTGAGAACTAATGTTCCCTCACTCCAAGTCACGTTGGATATGACTGACGAAATTGGGATCTCGCTTCGAGAGACCAATCCACTTTGAGTGTATTAAAACACGCCAATGAACATTGGCATGCGCTGATTGCTTCCAACTGCAGCTGATCACTGCGTGAGTATAAATGAGCATCGGAGGTCGCTTCCAGGCCATTCACATTCCATTTGAGCTCTCACGAGCTGCACTTCCCAGAGAATGGAGACTCCATCCCCAGACGGTTCAGCTGATTTGAGAGTGTTTCAGAGCCTGGACGGGACGCTGAGGTTCTAGGTGACCTACCCAAGGGGTAGTTGACACCATATCTTCAGCGAGAGTGCCGTCCACGAGATGTGCCTATGCTTTGAAGTGGAACCTGTTTATCATGTGGTGCTCTTCTCAACGAGAAGACCTCTGTCGATGCCTGATCCGAGTCATGCTTTCATTCCTGCAGCAGGGGTTGGAGTAAAGGCTGTGATTGGCCAGTGTTGTGGTGTGTTCCTTTACGGTCACCGTGAAGACCATGAACATCTTGTACTTGGTGAAATCACGCTCACCGTTCATTTAGCTGGAGGGCTATATGAACATGCTTAATAACTAATTTAAAAACAACAACAAATTATTAGTTCTCACATTAATTGATAGACTGTTCTAGCCTGTATGCATGAATGAGGTAATGTGGAGTTTTGTAAATTCATTTAGTAATTCAAGTGGTTTTATCTGCACAAAATAATGCTATTTTTATGCACAAATGAAAGACTCATGTTAGTTCCTGATAATTCATGAGATATTAATGCATGATGTAAGGCATAATTCATAGTAATTCATGTACCATTACTGCAAAGTGTTCCCCAAAAATCTATTTTAGCATATTGAAGACATGAAAGATATAAGTTGTATAGTCATTTCAGAGGCTAAACTCAATTTGTTAGTTGTAAAACTCAAAAAGATACGCTTGAAAGAATGTGAATTGTAAAACTATTTGAGTGCCTTTTGTTGAACCAGCAGAACATACACTGTATCTAATTCTAACACCAATACATGCAAATGTATTTAAATACACCATGTGAATATTAATATTAGCACAATTAAAATTAAAAACTTAAAATTAATTCGCCATTTGCATTTTTTTATTCTTATTATAAGTAGTAATAGTAGTGCTTATTCTTCTTTCTTATTATTCTGTTCTAAAACTCAATGTTGGCCCAAATAGGCTGTAACGTTCACATTTCTGCAGCAAAATATTATGAAGACACTAGAATGGACTCTGTAGACTTGAGGTGGTGCACTGAGACCCCATGTGGACCCCTAATGGCACTTGAATCCCCAGTCATATCTCTACAGTTTTATCATCAAGACTCTCTTGCCCTGGTACAGTATACTGAGGACCCATGTATCTTGGAGTGTCCAAAACATATTCCTAGAGGGTCAGTGTCCTGGAAAGATTCGCTCCAACCCAAATCAAACCCACCTGAACCAGCTAATCACAGTCGGCAGACTCGCTAGAAACTTCCAGGCAAGAGTGTTGGAGCTAAAATCTGCAGAAGCATATTTGGACACACCTGTGCTATGATATTTTGGTATGTAGACAGGACCAGGGCCCCCAAGGACTGTTAGGGGCTCCAATAATATAACAGCACCAGATTATACCACAGACATAGCTCTTTTTCCTTGTGATACACTGTAGTATATAGAAAAGTCAAAATTGTCTGAAAGAATCATTCAGACTGGCTTTTTTTTGGGGAGATATCATGTGGGCCTCAAACACAATATCAAAGACACATGGAGTGAGCTCGGACCCCTAGCTCCCTTAAAGGCTCACAGAGCATGTCTTATCACTAGAAAACCAAGTAGTTATTTTAGTGGACCAATTGTTGCAGTGTACTAAGACCCATTGGTGGATGCCAAATGGACCTGGGTGTATTCCAGAAAGCAGGTTATGTGACATACCCGGGTAAGTTTAAGGGTAAGTTAGTGGATAACCTTAACTTTC
>JAUCMS010000045.1:3052511-3063957 GCA_032357445.1 Enteromius radiatus
ATTCACACAGAAAACATTATTTTAAATTGAAATAATATTTCACAATATTACAGTTTTTTTCTGGATTTTTAATCTAAAAAATGCAACCTTGATGAGCAGAAGAAACATCTTTAAAAACCATTAAATATCTTACTGTTCTAAAACTTTTGAACAGTAGTGTGTGTGTGTGTGTGTGTATAGATAGATAGATAGATAGATAGATAGAATCTCTTAGTCTTTAAAGGCAATGCATAGACAATATAATCAACCGTATGCACACAGCCCTAATTACTCAAATTAAACACATTAATCTTGTTTTACTACAACACTAATTAATCTCAATCTGCCTCACCCCCATCACAAGAGGGTGGGAGATATCTTAAACCAAAAATAACCTGTAAAACTGTACACACACACACACACACACATTTATGTCCTGAGTCCTCCTCTGCTGGGCTTGATTGTTTCTGTGTCTCCTGAGTCTAGAAATGCACAGGCCAATTAGGATCAACTCCAGTCTAATTAGAGAACCCTCATGTCAGTGTGTTTGTTTATCTTTGCGCCTTTACATGTTTTAATATGCCGTACTGATTTTGTCAAATCCTCGCAGTAAGTGAAGCATCTTGTTGCTCTTGTTCTGTGGAGCAGGGAAATCCACTCAACGTGGCATATGCTCTAGAGGAAGTCCACAGAGAGTGCATCTGATCTGTGTTTAATTATATAGCATTTATTACTGTGTTCACACACATGCACAAGTCATCATGGAATGCAATGGACATACTATTAACTGTGCAGAGAAACGTATATGCTTTTCTCAACATAGCGTTGCATGTTAACGCTTCCTCTCCCACCACCCAATTGTATTTATTTATCTATTCATGAGCGAACTGGAGAAATGTGCTTTCCATTTTCTTTCTTTGTATCTTTCTGTCATTCTTCTTTGATATGAAGAACTATGACGGTTCAGGCAGAAGGAGGGCAAATCCAGACGCTGGGCTCGAAATTTCACACACCGTCATTCTGTTCAAAACGTTCCGAGCGGAACAGAAGCAAGGATTAGGATAGCTCTGGAAAGAGACCGGCCTCAGGGGCTGCAAAAACACAGCATGGAGAAGTATCTGTTAAGTGACAGGAAACATATTGTTTACTCATAGTCCCAGAATGTGTGACGCAGGATTTTCAATGAGAATTTTTTTGCAATGGTTCTTGCAACTTGTGGGTTGCAACAAAAATGAATCACAAATCTATTCTTGTCATGGTCAGAAGAAAAAAAAAACCCTGTTTTATTTATTATCTTATTTTAGTATTTGAGATTTAGTTTTAGGTTTTTTTTTTATACATAATTTTTTCATTGTCATAAAATTTTCATTTTAAAAGTCATTTAAAATTAACTTGGTTGTGTTTCTTGTGTTTATAAAATGTTTGTTTGGCAACTAGCTGAAATAAAATAAGTTATTATTATTACTATTATTATGAAATATTTTATTTCAGTTAAAGTTGATTTTGTTTTAAATACCTTAAACTTGTGGTTGTATTTTTTATTTGTATTTTTATAATAATCCTGTATAAAATGTGATATATATATATATTATATATACTTTTAAAATGGAGTAAAATGTAAATGTAAAATTATCAGCATTTTAAAGCTTGTAATTAAACTAAAATATCATTATTAATTTAAAAATTTTGTTTATAATTTTAAAAAATGTTTTAGTTTCATTTTTATTTATTTTTTTATTTTTAAATACATTATTTTTAATACATATCACATTATTATTATTATTATTATTATATAAAGAGCAGTTAAAAGATTTTAAAAAGCAATTTAGAAGATGCATTTTGAAAAGGATTAAAATGTATTGTTATATTCTTAACAGGAATAAATAAAACCATTTTACATGAAGTAAGTTTATTCATAATATGGAAAGTGGGTTAGGGTTAGGTTTAATCATCATGCAGAATAATTTGATCATTTAATTTAATTTACAGTACTTCATTTGATTAAATTGAAATACCTGAGCTTTAATAGCCAGGAGCATGAAAATTTTAATTCTATTTGCAAGTTATATTAATAAATATATTGATATTGTTTTGGGTAATGACTTAAAGTAAAATCTGAGTTTTAAAGCTAAACCAGTTAAGTCCCGTTGCTTTACTGTACACAGTTCTGGTAATTCCAGCAATATCTCTGATCACTGTGGTGATATTGGTGAAGTTGGCAGGAGTACTGCTCTTCTCTGTCTGCTTTCTGAACACATTTATATTCAGTCATATTTCTGGAAGTGACGTCTGGCAGTACTCAGTCTGAACCTGTTATTAAAAGACTTGTCCAACATGAGATACAGCAAACCAGCTCAAAGTTTCCTTTCCATCTAGCTGACCAAAGCTGTACCTCAGGAGAAACTTCTCACAAGACGTGTGAGGGAAGGAGTGAGGGAATGTTTGTGTAAATCCCTCTGCGTTTTTATGTGTGTTGGAGAGGTCTGAAAAAGACCAAATGCGTTTGATCATGGCAGGTATCATCTTCTTATGTGTGACAGCAACTCATGATGAAAGCTTTTGAAGAAAATAGAAGATGTCAGAGAGGGAGAGAGAAATGAGTGAGTGTGTGAGAGAGACAAAACAAAGCATGCTCAGCATTAACTATTATAACTCAATTGGCTATATGGACTACAGTATATGTAATATGCACTTGTAGTGCACTTCAGTTTTTAAGTGTATATTTACAGAAATATAATATTAATGAAAATAATGGCAATTAAGTGTATAAAGGGGTTACATGTTTCCACAAACATCCACATCTAAAGTACTTGTTTGTAAATGTCTGTGTAGTGTGTTCATTTATATAATATTTTTTAAATACACTAGATTACAAATGTGTAATTACAAATATTATGTTAAAAAAGCATACTGTAAATGACACTCATGAGGTTGTAAGACTATATTTTAGTTTACGATTTGTCAGTACACTTTATATTTCAGAAACAGAGGATTTATATATTTATTTTTCATTATTTGAATTTTGCTAATTTCAAACTAAACAATTACAATGTGCAGTATTAAGTCTTACTTACATGTACCAAAAACAACATTTAATATATACGTTTTAATCACAAGGGAATTCTATACATATAATTGCCAAATGTAAACTTTTTTAATTTTATGGAAAAGTCTGGATAACAAATATCTTCCTGATACTAACAAGATGCTAGTATAATTTGTTGTTGTTGTTAAATTAGAAAAGTGTGCAGCATATTTTTTTTAAGTCATAAGTCTTTTTTGTTGATATTATAAACACTTTTTATAGTAGGTCACCATATGACTTTAGATTTAAGTGGAACTTTAACCATACAGTTTTAAAAATCAGAGAGAATAGCACAAAACAAATAAAACTATGAGAAATTATATCATTGGAATGATTTCTTGTCAGTCAAAATTCTACTTTGATGTGTGCACTGCAATTATGCCAACATAACATAACCCAAGTGCTCACATAAACAACAACAACAAAACATATTGTTGACTTATGGTGTGAACACAAATATATAATACTAATATGTAGGCCTGAAGAAAGAACTAAAGGGTTATTTCACACAAAAACTAAAATGCTTTCATCAGTATCTTGTTTTGTGAAAATCACATTTTTCTTATTTTTGGAATGACATGAGAATGAGTACAGTACATCATGATGGTCTTTTCATTTCATTTCATTTTGTGTGAACTTTAAATGCCAAAAAAAACCTAACAAAAAACTACAAATGACATCAAGCAGCTGGCTGTCCCTCATTCACACATTTCCCCCAGTATGACTCATTTGGACGTAGCACATCTCTCTCTGCTTTAAGTGGGGACTAACCTCTAATGTGGTTAAGACTATCTTTGTGACGGAGGAGAAGTAGGCATCCCACAGGAACTGAGTCTGCTGCCGCAGTGCCAGGATTCTGTCTGAACCCACAGACCTGGTGATAGATGGAACCTGAGAGAGAGAGAGAGAGAGAGAGAGAAAGAGAGATACCGTATATTTCTATTATTTTATGTTTCAGTGGTTATTAGTAGTTTGTTTAACAGTTCCACATTTGAGCTGTCTCTAATTCAACCCAGCTTTCAACCCAACTGGGTTTACCACTATTTTTTAAATAGTTTTTTTTAGTTTATCAAGATTGCAATTGTGTGCTTTAAAGTTGCCTACAGGTTCGACAAGGGAGTTTAAGCCTCACAGTCATGACATTTTCTCAGTACCCTCCAGAAAAAAAAATGCTTATTCAGCTTCAAAACTGTGGTGGCATTTGCATAGCATAGCAGTGATAATGAAAACCATGGTGGTAAATAATTTGTCTGAGGGGCATAATAATAATAAATAATAGTGGCCCTAGAATTGATCACTGCCACTCCACGCTGGGGTATTTGTTTGTTTCTTTGTGATCATCTGTTTTTGCTACTTTACTTAACTTTCACAAATTATAAAAGACCTAAACTAATTGTGTCATGCTAAAATATGAAAATATCAATTGTCTCTGCAAATGGAGGCTAATTTCTCCTTCTGTAATTTCGGGAAATAATGAATTGGCCTTGAATAATTAAGAGCTCAGGGGAAAAGTGTGATATCATTTTTAAAACCGCTCTTAGAACCTCCTGGGATTCATTGCTGCTTCTTTTTTTCCCCCTCATGAGAATTTCAGCAGCATTTAATTAAAGCTCCCAGGACTGCGGAGAAAGCAGGATTTTCAGTCTACTGTTAAGAGAAATGATGGAGGGTTTAAAACAAATTACACTGTAATGTGGTCTCATTACTGCACAATTACATTATTATAAAGAATACTGTGTTTTTCTTGGGGAGAGGTTGTGCACTGATAGTCTGATGCAAGTGTGTGTCTTTGTGTGTGTGTACCTGCAGTAATAATCTCTCATCTCCAATGATGGCAGCTTTACTCCAGTCAATGACCTCTGAGAAGGGCAGCTCCCATCCGTTACTCAGCAGCACAGGAATACAGGCCGCCTGCAAAACACACATACACACACACATACAGTACCAAATCCTCAGCCCTTTATACAACTGCCACCAACAACAACTGCACAACACTTTCACAGTCTTGATTTCAATCAATAAACTGTTGTCAAAATGTACACTGACACCTTGAAACAATGTCATTTCTTCAACCCAATAGTAGATTCTAGCAGATGGTAAAGTTGTATCCATTCATAAAATTTAATGGACACGATCTAACTCGAACTAGCTTAACAATCAACAGTTGTAACTGTAAATGTACAGTGCACTTGACATTTTTTTTTGTGGAACACATAAGAAGATATTTTTGATAACACTGATGTCCATTATGTGCAGAAAAAAACAACAATAACAACAACAACATAAAACATAGTGGAAGTCAATGGGAACTGAAGCTGTGGTTACCAACATTCTTCAAAATCATGTTATTGTGTGTTCCACAGAAAACAGAAACTCGTGTTTGAAACTACAGATGTAGTATGACAGTAGTATTACATTTTTGGGGAGACTGTGAAATACTGTGAAAACAAAGAGAGCTAAATACTGTAACAAACACTGATTGATTGATTGATTGATTTTATGTTTACAGTGTTAGTTCTGGTTTCCTGAACTATAATAGTCACATATTTTTATGGTCATTTTTTTTCCTTTATGGACAATTTCTTCCTGTCAAAGTGGGCTGTGCCTTCTATAATAAGTTTTGTGTCTGACATAATTAGGAATCTTTTTAAAAAAAAATAAAACCAATCAGCATTTTGTTTAATCTGAATATTGTCAATGTTTGGCTACTTTCCTTCATGATTCATATGCCTTGTATAATAATAAGGTGTTTAAGAGACATGTCCACATAATTCTGTCTAGATTTACAACCTACAGTAGAGTATGTCTTTATAGCACACTGAAGTCTATTTAAAAAGATAAAGTACTTTTCTACTTTTTCCTCGAAGAAAAAAAAAACAAAACAACAACAACAACAAAAAACAAGGACAAGGATTTTTTTGTTTACTGACCTTTTTGGTGGAGAAAATAACTATTAGTCCTTTGAAATGCCTGATCCAATTAAAAAATACACTTTCAAAAATGTTGATATGCAGCTTTATTTTTTTTCTTATGTTAAAGGGGTCATATGATGTTGCTAAATATAACATTATTTTGTGTATCTAATGCAATGTGTTTTTGTGGTTTAAGTTTGAAAAAACACATTATTTTCCATACACTGTACATTATTGTTTTTCCTCTAAGCCTGCCTTCTGAAACAGGTTGATTTGTACAAAGCTCACCATTCTAAAAAAGTGAGGTGTGTTCTGATTTGCCAGCTATCCAGTGCATTGTGATTGGCTGAATGCTGCAAGCATTTGGCAGAAATGTTCATCATGTTCATAACATGTTTGTGCATCCCGGTGCTATCACACCAAAACAATAAAACATAACAATGAGGCATTTGCATCCTGTGGAGGTGTCTTTTTCTACTTCGCATTGCATTGCAACTCGTAAATACAGTATAATGCCATGTCTGCATTTGTAATCAGAGCAACAACAATCTTCAAGCATTATCCTTCAAAACTCATATTTGAATAGTAAGTTGCAGGTTCTTTTAATAAGAAAGCTTAAAGTTTGTGAGTCAGAAGCACCAGACAAGTAGATTTGCCCCATAGTCTCTGCACAGCTATAGGCTGCTCCCAGGTTCAGGAAATAGTCATTTGTAAATGCACTGAACACACTCTAATGTTTGTGTTCAACTGTTCTGGACCAGTGTTGTAAATACAACTTAACCACTGATTTCTAGTTGTGTCTGAATTTGGAAGCACAAATAAAGTAGTTTCACAATGACACACAGTGCGTCCATTATGCATTATGCATTATGTTGAAACACATAAGCATGTTTGTTTTCATTGCAGTGTTTTTAATATGTCTCATATGTATAGTACACTACTGTAAGGGTCAGTTTAATAACACTTTTGGCAGTCTTTGATTACTGCAATTAAAGGAATAGCTCACCCCAAAATTTACATTTTCCATAGACGGTGTCTAAAATAGTCCATGTGACATAAGTGGCTCAACTGTAATTTACCATGCTTCGAGAATACTTTTATTGTGCACAGAACGTATACTCAACTGGACAGTGTTTCAGTGCATATGGAAAACTGGAGGTGATTGAACCCTCTTAAGGTAGCAGAAAGTCTTCCTGAAGAGCAGTTCCTTTCATCCCTGGGTTGCCCGTCTCCGGGCCGCTTGCTACTCTGCTTGACACCAGGTTTGGTGGGGGCCATGGACCTAACGGGGCGGCTGTCTTGCGGCGCTGCCTAGATAGAGGCTGCTGCGTTGGCTGCACGGGTGCGGGATCAGGGTCAGCGGCAAGGGAGCGCCCTCAACGACAAGCTGACTGAGGCACTATGCTTCTGAGCAGCAGAGAACTCCTGGGCGAAAAGGCTGGTCTGGGACATGGGAGCATTCAAGAAGCGTGTCTTATCTGTCTCACTCATGTCAGCCAAACACACTCCTGGACCGTAACCTTGGCCGCTTGAACAGTGCAACCTGATGTGGCAATCCACTCAACACAGGAAACCACCACCGCTTATGACACTGTACACCAGCCACTTGATTCCTCGAAGTAGGAAAAGGAGTAGAATATCTGAAACACTCGGCTTCGAAACGAAAAGCTGAATATGCGCTGCACCAGCTGCTCATTTATACTCACGCTGTGATCAGCTGCAGCTGGATGCAATCAGCGCATGCTAATGTTCATTGGCTTGTTTTAATACACTAAAAAGTAGACTGGTCTCTGACTTATAAATTCCAGACCGCACCTCAATGTCCAGCATTCAGAGGTGACAGTCATACAGAAGACTTAGGGAGGTTTTTGCCAGATATCAGGAGTGAAGCAGAGACCACAGCTTTGGTAATCCCACCTGACCTTTCACACACGCGCACACACACACACACACACACTCCTGACTCCACTTCCTCCATGTTTAAATGGAGATGGTTGACAACAGAAGGCCTGCCCTACATGCACCAGCATCTAAAAGCCTTTTGATGTCTCTTTTCAAAGTGCTGCCATCAGAGAGCACAACACAGGGAGCATCACACAACTGCTGGAGAGATGTGAAAAATACTGAGGAAAGTCATTTTTACCCTGTCTTTACCTCCAATTCCTGACTCACAAATATCAGTTTTGACATACTAAAGATGAGACAGAGAAGCATCTGTCAGCATAGGGACACATTTTTATTTATCCACTTACTGATTTTATACAACTCTTAATTCATTTATGCGTCTTACAGGATGGAAAGTGATATTTATAATTATCAGATGCTTTTCAAAAATGAAATATCATTCAAATGCTATAAAGATTATATTACTAAATTCTAATCCCAATTACAATTATTCATGCCATAATTATGTAGATGTTCAAAGTCCATGTATTACGTTTTATGGACATTCTTACTTACTTGTCCATTATATTTTGAGTCAATTCTTACAATTAATCAGTAAATTTGAATTATTAAAATTAGAAAAAGACATTAGGGCTTTTACCAAGCAAATTAAGATTCTGAAATCAACACAGAAGCTGCATCTGAAGTGGCATTTTTGGATGTATTTACACACTTATTAATGCAAGAATGCATAGTGTGGGCCAAGTCTGGCTTACTTTAGACACCCCTGGCTTAATTCTGGCTCAGTTATTTCCTCAGCCTGCTGTGAAACACCATTTTCCTGAGCTCTGGCTGGAGTCTGGCCAACCAAAAGGACTAAAAGCAAATTGTATCTATTTGGCTAAACCATGGCTGGATTTTGGTCCCGCCAGAAAAAAGAAAATATTCGGCTGAGGTCTGGGTGAGTTTTTTTTTGCTTGGCTGATATCTGGAGCTGGTCGTGGACCAGTTATGGCTGCTTTCTGGGGACACTGTGGAGTTGTGGGTGAGTTTTGGTCCAATTTATTCTTTAGGCAAGCAGAATAAGGGCCATTTGAGGAGCCGTGGTGGTATGTGGGCCACAACAACAGCCTGAATTCAGCCAGTTAAAGCCCACAACCAATTTGCTATCTGGGAAGTACATAAACAATGTGTTGATACATTAAAAATAAAACGTTAAATACAGATATTTAAAGTGATTTAAAACATTAAAAAATGGGAAGAAAATCTAAATGTGAACTTAAAACCCACCAGGTGGCAGAAAATCACAGTCAGTAAGTGAGTCATTGTTATTGAACTGAATCATTTAATAGAATCAACATACTGTAAATGCGCATTCACAACGTAATGTATGTGTGCGCTCTCTAGAGGTGTTTTGAAAGTTCTTTCGCAAAATGCTTGATCATGTCAAATCGCACATTGTTAACAATTAAGATATCATTATGATATATATTGCACACCCCAACCTTACTGGAAATACATGCTTCTACATACATTTCAGCAACCCCGTTTTTTTATCTTACTGCACATTTCCCCATAGTTTCAAAGTGAAATGTCCAGAGAGTGGCACTAAAACACATTTACAGTAATACATAACCGTGGCTCATTTGTATTAGATAGGTACAGGTACATATTGCAGTGTTTTATAATGCTGCTTGAGGTACGTTTTGAGGCCGTTCAGAAACTATCCATTGAGTTTCGCTTAAGATTAATGCTCTGTCATGTTGGAAATATCCCCTACACAAAATCCAAACCTAAACCTGCCCAATAGTGTTAACAAATGCAAAAGTAATTTAAAGATGTATTCGCTGATACAGCCATGCTATTTTAACTTCCATTTACACTGATTTGTGCTGTTTTGCTGATCTGTTTTTCACAAGATTTGAACTGGTGCTTTTGGTGCAATGCCATATCACGTGTAAATGTATCAAGAGGCACATATTCAATGAGCCTTGGTTGGCACTCAATGGGGACTTCAGTGGTTGGCTGTTCACACACTTCATATTTAGTTCTTGCCTGTGTCCAAAACACTCTAATCTTCAGAGCAAGTACTTATTTTATATGTGTTTACATATATTCAGACTTCTTTGGTCACATACTGTTTTTCACCAGCAGTATACAATATACATTATACAATTTTGCAGCCATGACAACTATCATGATTACATGATACAATTATTGATCCAGCACAAGTGCTGCCAACCTCACAACACATGGAAACTAAGAAACATGCTGCATATTGTGCGGACCACAACAGAAATGTTTCAAGGGGACCCAAAAAAAGTGACGGACCGGCTGCAATATGGGCCTAATGCACAAGATGGCACCGATGAGCTTCGGCTTGCATTTACTGCAAGGGAAACTTGCATACAAAACTTGGCTAATTAATGTTTTTAAAATTAAGTAGCGGATTTGGAATATGAAAGACAAGAGAAAACATCCTCCCTACATTATTGCGTAACTCTGTGAAAATTAATCAAGATACAAGATACAATACCTTTCTTCTTTCGATTATGCGTTCAATACAGTACATTTACAAAAGTTGATTTTGTTGACTGCTGTTTAATACGATTGTAATTGTCAAACTGATGAAATTCTACTGTACATGTGTGTTTTATTATTGCATTACATAACTGTAACTGCACAATTTAACATAATGTAGCCTATGGTAAGTTTGCATGAAGTAAAAGGTCAGGTTTGCATTTCCCTGTTTGTATTTTTAATATTTGTCTTGTAAGATCTGTTTCATAAATCAGTAAATCTCTATAAGCAGCAGATGTTTTTATGATTTATTTTGCATTAATTATATAAAATAATAATATATAATAATAATAATATTTTATATGTTGTGAAAATGATGTACACAATTGAGAAATTAATATTACGCTCAATCTCAGCCCATTTCTCACAAGGTAAATATATAATAATAATAATAAAAAAAATAAGGTAATACATTTTTTTCTAACTTATAGGCTTAATTTAATATCCTTAACTAAATACAATTTCAATGTTAGTAAAAATAAATCGGTAGTGCTTCATTAATTGTCAAAATAAATTGCAGAATAATCCCAGCGAATGCAAATCTTAGCGAGTCTGTCACGTTTTTGGTTCCCCTTGAAACATTTCTGTTGTGGTCCACGCAATATGCAAGTACGTTTCTTGCATATTGCTGGCAGCACATGTGTTGTCAACTTGATGAAAATGTTTTCTTAATTTGCTGGTCTTTTGTCTAGTTGCATGTGTTTTCTTAAGTTGCAGCGTGTTGAGCTCTCTCGGCCACCATAGTTTTTCCACGATTTCTATCTTTTCATTGTTTGCCATAGTTATTAATTATGTTCCACACTTGTCTCTAGTTTGGTTCAGTCTGTGTATTTCACGAATTCGCACTTCTTCATTTCGTTAAATAATAATAATAATAATAAGCAAATTTGGCGTGCTGTCCGGGGCGAGCCGGGAGCTCAGCGGGTCCTGAGCCCTGCTGGTTGTAACCCTAGCGAGGGCAGAGCTCGGAGCACGGCTCGGTCCCGATCGCCCCTTAGAAGGTGCG
>JAUCMS010000045.1:3250418-3263049 GCA_032357445.1 Enteromius radiatus
TTCTCCTGGTCCTTATTTTAAATGGGTCATAAAAATATCAATAATTATCGATATCGACCGATATGAAACACTGATATTGTGATACAGTTTTCAGCCATATCACCCAGCCCTATGGCCATCAAAATTATTATTAGTAGTAGTAGTATCAATATTTATTTATTGCATTTATCTCTTTATAAATATTTAGGTAAAACAATATTCTGTTCAAAGTGATGTTTACTCTAGATATTTCTTTGTGTTTTTATTCCCCACATCATATCTCATATTTACAGTTGTTTTTCTTCTAGTTAATCACTGACACTTTTTATCCTTGGTAAACAAATCCACTAATTAAACTAATTTATTATTGGTAAAAATGTTTGATGTGGTAGAAATGGCCCCAAAACTGTGGAAGTCATAATAATTTTATAAATGCTACAAAAAAATAAAACGTTTCATGATTATTTCACATTTTGTTTTTGATCATATTTTTAAAAAAAATTAATAATTAATATATTTCTTTAAAAACCTAGCACAATAAATTCATAAGACATTTACAAAGAAGTGCAAAACAATGCAAGCACGATGAAAAGATTTAATGTGTTCTCATATAACAAAAAGAAAACATTGAGATGTGTTAGTTTTACTAAAAAAAAAAAAACAACCCCTAGGACATAAAAAGTCCCCAAAGGAACACACATCTCTGTGATGCACCATAAACACTATCAGTGTGAAAGCTCACGCTGCACACGGTATGTGCGAACTGGCCTTGAAGAGCATCTCAGTCTGTGATACGATCATTGTGGTTTGTGTGTTGGATGGCAAGGACCCTGCATGCCAGATCCAATATTGTGTAATCTATGATTTATATTGCTTCCTCGGCTTGTTAAATTACTGAGCTAGGCAAATGTTTTAAGAAACACAATCCCACTACCGATCCAGCCCATGGCTCATCTGTTACTGTTCACCATAAAATGATGTTTGTAAAACAAATTTAGCGCACACAGGTAATTAACGCAGCTGGCCCCTCGTTTCCCAATCACTTTATCAGCGAATCAGAATGAGAAAAGCCTCCTATAAATAGTACAAATTTCCTTGCCTCGATATCTCATTCACAGAATCCCTCCATCACCCCGGACTCCACCCCATTTCTTCATTTCCTCCCTCCGGGGGGAGCATACGGGGATCGGATCAGAAGCAGAACTCTGTCTCTGGACCCTCTCCCCAGACAGCACGCCAAACACACTTAAACCTATTCTATCTACAATTGATTACAGGCAAGCACAAACTTGGGAAATGAGAGTTAATTTGACATAAAATGGTTATATCCATATGTTTTTTCCACCTTTAGTTTGCACATTTGTATAGTGCATAGACTGTTAACATTTAACGCTCTTGTTTTTATTTTGCAACATTTGCATATTTAACAATTTGAAACAACAAACAATTCTGCTTCTGCCACGGTGTGATTTTCCTTGTGAAAACCGTGAGCCATAATATATGATTGTCTTCTTTTATTTCAGCATTCCGAATGGAAACACAACTGCACCTATGTAATTACACGGTAATAACACAGTAATAACTGTGTAACACCTTCAGGGAAAACTAAAACAAAGCTGGATATAATACTGAACGTTTACAATGTTCTTCATATGAATTTGCAAACATAGTTTTACTCTGCTTTTTGAAAGGCTGTTTGTGAAAGAAAAAAAAACATTGAGAGACTCGGGGTATGTACGCGTTTTGGTACAAAATATTATCAATCATCTGGTATTTGATTTGTTAATTGTTCTCAGCAAATGTTTAAAGAGGCAAAACAAGTCATTAATTATTGAACTCATCGCTCACTTGTCATAAAAGTGTTACAAAACCATGCATTATAGACCAGAAAGCTACACCACACATTGCTATAATAATAGAAATAACATTGTTAGCAGAGACATGTTTAACAGTGCAGACAACAAAACAATGGCTCGCAAGCGTAGCACAAACCATTTCAATTCATGATAACTATATGTATATGTATATATATATATATATATATATATACTTAACCATAGTTGTCCAAAAGTTTAGAAATAAAATTACACATCTTGCACTGTACATTTTATACGACAGAATATGATGCAGTGTCTATGTGGGTGGGTCGGCCTACGAGCAGTAAGTGATTCTATCAGACTCTGTAATCATCTCTGGGCACAGAAGCATTGTGTGTGTGCGTGTGTGTGTGTGTGTTTTCTGTGACTCTAAGCTCCAGCTTAATTCAATCGAGGGCCAATTATTGACTGTTCTGCCTCTCTGAAATCCTCTCAATTCATTTGAAGTATGAGAGTCTGCTAGTCAAGACCTTCTAACCTTCTTTTCTTCAGTCTGATGATCTACCAATTACTTAAAAGTTGAATCTTGCCAACTCTTTAATACACTACATTATACATTAATGCAGTACTCTTTAATACACCAAATGGCCAAAAGTACAAGGATACATGAATGACACCATAATTGCTTTGTTGAGCATTTAATTTCAAAACCAGGGAGTAAATCTGAACTGTTACAATGCTTAAATGTGACCCTAGACAACAAAACCCTCTTAAGTCGCTGGAGTAAATGTGTAGCAATATCTCAAAAATACATTGTATGGGTCAAAATCATTTTAATATATAATTTCAAATGCCAAAATCATTAGGATATTAAGCGATGATCTTGTTCTATTAAGATATTTTGTAAATGTATTACTGTAAATATATAAAAACTTAATTTTTGATTAGTGATACCAATTGCTAAGAACTTCATTTGGACAAGTTTAAAGGCTATTTTGATGTATACATCTTAATTTAGAAAAAGTTTCACTTTTATTTTGTTCCAGGGTCAAAAATATGATTTGATTTTTATCAATCCTGTATGTGTTAGGCTACTTATTGGTTTAATTATATATATACACATTTCTTATGAATCATTTATTCTAAATTATAGTCTAAATAAGTAATGCAGGGTTAATTTAATATAAAAATGTGGATTTTTTTTTTTATTTTTTCAGTGTGTAGACTGTTGTAAAAATGTTCTTTGGCACTGGTTTATTTAAACCATTTGCATCCTCAACAATTAGAGACGACACTCTGGCTGTTCACTTCTGTCACATTGTGATTCTCTTTGTGACAACCGATATAAAAATGGTTACTTTCATATGTTTTGTACTCTAATTCTCAAAATTGACTGCTGTTAAAATGTAATGCTTTTACACACTGTTTTCACTTCCATCATTTGCAACACTTTTTGCTTCTGCCATGGTGTGACCCTCCTTGTGACACCATGATCCCGAACACACAGTACATCTTTGTAAGTCTGCTTCTCCAGAAACTGGAAACACAACTGCACCTATGTAAGTACATGATAATTACATAATAATAGCTGTGTAATACCACCACTACAAAAGTCCAATAGACTCCAAAACGACTTTCTGGAATTAATATAGACTCCCAAACTCTTTGACAGGCTATTCATAAACACTGCAAAAAAAAAAACGAGAAAAAAAATGATAAAGAACGCAATGCATCTTGATTCATAGAAGATGCTTTATATTGTTGCTACTAGTTCCACATGCAGTCAGTGCATAAAGCTCAAATCTTAACAAAAGCAATAAACTATTTGCATTGCGCACAATACAAGGCAATCGCTTTCTTATCATTGTACCTGAGAGAATTAAACTCTATAACATAAATCTCACCAAAATGGTGCATTTACACAAACTGTCCACATTAATGTCACAAACAGATGAAGATTGGCTTTGTTTCGGTCTAAGAGTCCTCTAGAGTCCTTTTCCACAGCACTTTTTTTCCTGAGCTAGACAAATGCAACAGAACTTCCATTTATAGCAGTATTCCCCCGATAACTACATGAACGCCACAGTCTAGAGTGCAAAACAAGCAACGGTCTAAATCACTCTGGCATTAAATACTGCCATTGTGTTTTTTCGATCCTCTATGGTGTTTAAAAGTAAAGCCACAACCAAAGAGTCATACGAAACGTGCAACAATCTGCACCTCGGTAGCTTCACTGAAGTTTTAATTCCTGCACATACAAATAAAAGGGATGGTTCACTCAAAAATGAAAATTCGGTGACAGAGTAAATTATTAATTTAAGTGCTGAGTAATATTAATTAACTGCACGCACTTACTATATGGCTAGGGTTATGATTAGAATTATTTCTCTTTTCTATTCTAATTATTACTTGCATGTAATTATGCATAATTAATTGCTATTATAATAAAAAGTACATGTAACTTGTGACAGTGTCACCTTAAAATTCTGCCAGCATTTATTCATCCTCATGTAATCCCAAACCTATATGACTTTATTTCTTCTGTGGACCAAAATAGATAATATTTTGAAGACTCTTCTGTCCCTGATCGTAAGGATAAAAAAGAAGAAGAAATAAGATCATTAGGTCTGGAACAACATGAAGGTTTGGGTGAACTTTCCCTTTCCCTTTTTAGACAAGCTACCCCAGCATGATAAAGAAAGGAAACCGTAGGACTTACTTTGTGTATTCTTCATTATCTCTGTCGCACCTCGCATCCTTATGTTTCTCCCAGTCTTTCCCGTGTTTGCATGTAGTCAATAAAATGATATCATCCCCATTATGTATATGATATAAAGCATTTCTGGTTTCAGAGCCGATGCCAGTTAGATACCTCTTCCCTTTGAAGACCAGCAAGTATTTCCGTAAGGGAGGGACGTTGTTAAGATTCAGATAACCTTTGCTCCCTCCTTTCTGAGGATGGTCTTTTGAAAACAAAGGGATGGACACATCAAAGCGTGGTCTAAAATTGTCCATGTCGGTGCTGGCCTTGGCCAACATGGCCTGGCCGATATCGAAACCTAGTTCCTCCGTATAATCAGGCCATGTTCCAGAGTACAAGTTAAAAATCAGATGGTTCCTCCCTTCGTACCACAGAGGGAGGCTTTGAATTCGGGCTCGGACGTTATGTACATATTGAGCGGACAGCTGGTCCCTGTCTAGAGTGTCTATACTCAATACAAACAGACAGGCCTCATTAGGGTCCGTCGTGTAGAACCGCGATTCCTCGATGGCTGCCAGAATCTTCTGGTAGCTTTCCGAGGGCGCCTCACCTTTCTGAGGCGGATACACATAGATTTTAAAGCCCCGTTCGCAGCGCTGGAAATCAAAGCAGGTCTCCATGCGACATCGCCGGCTCTTGTAGATGTTCTTCTGTATTTCTCGTCTCTCGCGAGGAGACGTGTGCTGATGAAGAAGCAGGGGTCCGTCCTCTTCCTGCTCTGCCTCACCAAGGTAAGTCTGCAGGGGAGGATCCACCCAATCCGGCCAGCGGGGCGGCCGAGGTGGGACGCCAGCCATCTGTGAGACTTCATAGAGCTCGGCATGGCTCTGGTTGTGGAACTCTCCGATTTGCAGGCCACACAGGTAGGCTAGTAGCAGGCTACAGGCCCCCACAGATACCAGCAGGTACCGCTTCTTCGCCTGCATGTGGACAGCGAGAAGCAGGGCAGGACAATAAGGAAGCGCGGAGGGTCAACTGTAAACCCACGGGACAAGCTCTCATACCAATAGGAGCATTCTGATTTTGCACGGACCGCTGTAAGCGCAGAGATATAGAGAGGGTCATGTTAGCTTTACACTCCAGAATGAAAGTGACAGAATCTGGTATTGTAACACATAATTGTAATACAGTCTTTGTTATTGATCATTTACAATGAGATCACTTCGAAAATCCGGGATTCAGCATCTAATTTGAACCTACAAAAAATGAAGACATAAAGTAAAATGATGTCAAATGTAGGCTACTGGAGTTTTAGACCCCACTGTAGACTACTTGTTAAAGAATTACTAGCCTATTTATTTTAAAAAGTAGGCCTATATTCATTATAATCACCAATGTAGAAAAAAAATCAGTCCAACTTCCACGGCGGTCTACTTTTTAAATGATCTTGTGGAGCCATTAGAGACTCATCTCAATGTCCAAATCTATAATAAAGTGATAAGCAATAACAGTAGGCTACTTTATTTTATTTTTTTATTACCGCATGATACAGATCCTTAAAGAGAGTTCTTAGTTGCTATAGTAACCGCCTAAAGTGAAAGTCTTGGCAACTTTGTCCATTTAACTCATTTCACTTTTACTAAGAAATTTTTTAAATGAGAATAAAATGTATACACTTATATATACATGTGTTACTTATACTACTACGGGCTATGGCTTAAAATGCTTAAGACAGTTTTAGCTTTATCTAAAATGTATGTATTAGTATATATAGTAGTAAATATATATATTAAAAGGAGAAACTTCTGTTTAGTGAGGCATTTTGAATACCAAATATTAGATTTGTACTCTCTTCACCTCACTTGAATACTCTACAAACTAAGGCATTATTTAAACATGTAAAACTACAGAAAAAATTGTATTAGTCTAATAAATAGGTTGACATATAACACTGTGATTGCAACTTGTATAATATATGCTAAACAAACTGAAAGAGATAGAGATGCTTTACCTCAGTCACCTGTTGAAGCGTCAATCACCAATTGATGAGTAGAAGACCTTCAATGATTCTCAATTTTATATTATAAATCAAAGCATTATCATTATTATTGTTAGTGATGCAGAAGTATTTCCCAGCCATTTCTGTATTCATACAGCAATTGTTTTATACTGTACGTCAGTATAATCATGTGATTACAAGAGGACCTGACAGAAAAAGACGCTGTCCGAATCCATTACCCTGATAAAGCAACGTGATGTTCATTGTCTGTTTCTATCTTTACATGCTTGATCTAAATATCTTCCTATTTCCGTATGTCTTGGCGACCAATGCATAACTTCAGAAAATCCACTGAGTCTTCTTCAAATTGCATTCCGTCCACAAGTCTTGATACATCACGACCTCAGCCTATGATATTCATCAAGTATCTCCAAAATCAAGAAAGAGATCCTTCTATAAATGTGAGGATTATCAGCCCCTATCTCTCTGGATAAACGTGCAGGTTTTAGAGCAAAATCCATAGAAGAGTTCCTGAGACATCCTGAGCGCTCAAGTTGCGTTTACAACTCTCCAAAACCACCTCGAAACTTCTCATCACGCCACTCGCATCCTGGAGACTCTGATAGCATCTCACAATCCACATGGAGCGCAGGTTTCAATCGCAGTAAAGTCCTTCCAGCGGTCTGGTTTAATTTGAAGTGAGCTGTCAGTCACAGCCTGATCCGGAGTCAATCCGGTGGGACCACGTGCATAGACTCCACAACAAACCCCGAGTTCGCTCGCGTGACACTCCCGTGTTAATTCATACTCCTTGAAATTCACCATGCAACGTGAACGGTCAGATTCCGCGTTTTCCCCTCCGTAAGGCACTTGGCGCGAAAGTTAACGCTGTTGTCAGCTGAACGTCACTTCACTCCAGAGCATCTTCACCGGGACGAGCCCGCGAAAACACGCGCTCGTTCTGTCGCATGCCTGTCTCTGTGAGAAATCCCAGCATGTCTTCTCCTTCAGAGTCAGCAGGCGTGGAGCATGATGGTGAGCTTCTGAGGAGAGTTAGGGAATCCGCTCAGCATCTCTATGAGCTTGAACCTCCCACCTCCACTGAGTCTTTCCTCTCTGCTATTAGAAAGGACCGTCAGCGGAAAGCGTCGATCATCTCAGAAAAACTGTGTACCGACAGATGCGTATCGCACGAGGAAAGCATAACACGGCGACGCGCACCGAAAGCAATAACCGAGCCACAGGCTGCAAACATCTTTACTGAGAAACTATATAATGATGCTCCTCTATTGATGCACACTGCACCGCGGCCATAATTCCACGAAACAATTTACATTAAGAAAATGTGATTTTCGGGATAATTTTTAATTCAGTCGGATATGTCAATAAATTGTATTTAAAAGTGTAACGGAACTGACTGTTTTGCTCTTAACGTATGTTAACTGGACAAGGTCATTACACAAATTGTTTATTCAAATGTGAGCACAATGCTGACATTTACTTTTTTAATTAAGTAGCCTAATTGTTTAGCATACTCTACAAAATCATGGGAACGGTTAACTTCTAATTCGATAAAACAATACGCGTGTTCTCTACAGTTTCTGTATGATGTTATTATGAAACGGCTTTCATTAATGAAAAAGATTTAAAAGGTATTTTTTTAAATGACGTCTTTTTTTAAATGATGTATAATTTTACATATCCGCTCCATCAGTCTAATTCATAACATAAGATGATGGGCATTATATTGGTCGCCATGTAGTCACAATTTAATCAACTGATAGCAGTAATTCTGAGATATTGCTGAGTTAACGAAAACAGTATTCCATATTATTCATAATCAATACTGTTAGCCATATCAAGTAAAATTAGTTTTTCTGCAGTTATATTAAGTAGGGAACTTTTACAAACAATGGGAAGTGTGTGTGCGCTTGTGTGTGTGTGTGTGAGAGAGAGAGATGCAATTTGACAAGATCCGTGTTACCATCTTCGTTCATTCACACACAGTTGAGCTTTCTCTGAGGTAGGTGTATTGCAAAATAAATGCTGCCATCTAGTGATGGATGTTGGTGAACTAAAGGCCTGTACGGTGATTTCCGGGCAAATATACGTTTCTAACAGAAAACACTGTTAAATGGAAGAACATGCTTTGTGAGTGTTTTACACGGTAGCCTTCATACATACACACACAATCCCTTAGGCTTATTTGTTGTAGGGTTTGATAATATGGATTGTTTTCATATGCTGCCATAACAGGGCCCTTTAAAAGTTGAAACATTGTGACATAGGAATATGTAAACGCAGTGAACAAACAATATTGTTAACCCTCGCTCCCCTGATATATAACACGGTTGTACTGAATTCTGTATCGAATATTTCAAAGAGGTTTTAACCTGTCTGGATCACAGGCATATCCTTGGGCTATAGTAGCAGTTGCCTAAAGCACAATGTGGTATATTTAAGCTCAGCTCTGTCATTCTTCTAAACTGAAAAAAATAAAAGCTATAAACAGCCACAAGCACACTTGCAGGTATCGTGTTTCAGGCATGCTCCTATTAGCTATAATTCTATTTTCATTACCCATAAATTATTCTGATCAAGGTTTTTGCAAAAGCGAGATGCGGAAGGAAGGGGAAAGCGGATATTTATAGTGCTTTTGATTGGAAGCTCGTAACGAGGAGATTGATTAGCTGATGCAGGCCAGCTGCGGCTAATTCGTCCACCGTTCCTCCCGAAACTACGTTATTGTCAAAACGTTAGCTTATCAATGATAGTTAAGATTACAGTAAATTTCAGGGTTATCTACAGTTAATGCACAGTACTGCAAACAAACATAAAAATATCAATAAATAGAAATAGCACATTACATCCAGACATAATCACACTTGTTGAAAATGTTAGTTCATAAAATATATTATATTAGAACTGAAGACCTAGAAAACTAGGTTGTTATATTACAGATCCTTCCTTTTTATTGGCGGATTCTGACTAAAGCAATAGTCTCACCTGCAGTGTTCCAAAAATGCACTGCTTACATTGTTTTTACTACAAAATAGAACTGAATAGTATATAAGTTTGTGAATTGGGGCGCAGTTATTGTAATTGTAATATTGTAAAATTGTTATTGTAAATGTAATATTTTCAAGAAAAAATATGTTTTAATTGTATTTTTTTAATATCAATTTTTGCTTTGAACTTAATTTGTAAAATTTATTTAAAAAATTTAAATGTATTTTACAACACTAAAAACATGCTTTTTTATCCTAATTTAGTAATTATTCAGTAGTTATAGTTTACAGATATTATTACTGAATTGCAAAATGACATACGATTCAAGGCATATTATTCAATATCTGCTTTAATCTTTATTGACAAACATCTTTAATTTTGTTACATACATTTTATGATAATTGTCATCTACTGTATATTTCTTACGTCTTCAAAAATCATAGATATGGCTGTGTGTTAAACTGAGATTTTGGATTCCTTGGGAATATTTCAAGAAGAGTTTTTTTTTCATCCTTTTCTAACTCTTCTTCATTTATCCTTTTTATCTCCAGACCAGCTCTTTTTTTTCCTTTCTTCTTAGGCTTCCCTTGACCTTTTCTTGAAGGTTGTTGCTTCTCTTTCTCAGGACAATGGCTGTAATCTACACGGACCAGACTCATCGTTCGTTCATCCAGATCTTTAGCCTTTCGTAAAGCTTCAGCTTTGGAGTCTCCACACTTCTTTTTCTCAGAGTCATTGGACTCTTGCAGAACTATAGGACGGACCTTCTCAAACATTGGTTTCTTCTTCACCCCAGCCTCCAGCGTTTGCTCATGATTAGTCTCAGACTCACTGGAAGGTATTGTCCTCTCTGTGGTCTCCACAGACTCATCCTCTTCAGATTCAACGTCCATTAGAAGGAGAGATGAAGTGGCACCTTTAGGAATTTGTCTTGAAGGAAGCATCACTTGTTCCATCAGTCGTTCTTCCATTGAATGTGACAATGGTTCTGCCGCTGGTTCCTCGGCTGGTGGAGTGAGATGTCGAGATGCCCTTTGAACCATCTTGGGTTGAAGCAAAAATGATCCACGCAGAGGTTTGCTCAATTTAGGTTTTGGAGCAAAATGTCTGGAGGTCCTTTGAAGCATTGATGGTTTAATCACTGACTCCAGTGGAACGTTCTTGATGGCTTCTGAAATCAGGAATCGAGAGAACATCTCTGGTTCCTCTACTGTGGCTGGTTGAGCCAGTTGTTGAGATGCCTTTTGAACCACCTCAGGGTTCACCACAGAAGAACCGTGCAGAGATTTGGTCTCAGTAGCTTTAGGAGCAATATCTGCCACTGATAAAGGAGGTTCCTCCACTGACGATTTCATGAAGGAAGAACCCGGCAGGGGTTTAACCTTGATGGCTGGCTGTTGTGATACCTTTTGAGCCAGCATTGGTTGTTCTCCTGATGAAGGAGGTCTGGTCTTGGTGGTCAGTGGAGGCAGGTGTCGAGAGGCTCTTTTAGCCACCAGTGGCTCTTTCACTGATGAGTTCATGAAGGAAGAACCATCCGGGGTTTTGATCTCAGCAGCTGGTGGAGTCGGTTGGGGTTTGACCTCAATTCGTAAAGGAGATGGGTCTTTGCTCTCCTCTTCCTTTCTGCCTGGTTCCCACTCGTCCACCATCTTTCTTTCCTTCTTAACCTTTCTTTTCCTCCCAACCTCTCTTTTCTCCTTGTCAATTCGGTTCTTCGATGCTTTGCAATATCTTGACTGGTCAGTATTGCTAACATCAAGGGGCCCGTCCATCGGAGTCCAATCTGTTTCTGTCCACTTCTGCACCACATGTTTTTTTCTTCTGCTGGATATGCAGTGAACAAAACATTGAGCCCACTTAAACAGATGGCGAAACAGTGCCATTATAAAACACTGAATGTTGTAGAATTCTGTGAATGTTCTTTGAAATGTCTATCAAAAGTCTCTTCCGAGCTGCAAAGTTAGTGTTTGGGTTAAATAGCCACAAACGTTATGGAGATCAGCAGTATAAAGCTTTCAGATGACATCATTATGACATCATGCGTGAACATTCTAAAAGCTGCATATCCAGTTCTTTCCACCTGATTTAAATATAAACAAATCTGCCAGTGCAGAAACATAACATACATGCACTTATATTCAATAAATATAAAAAAGTATATATTAATACATTAATATATATGTGTGTGTGTGTGTGTGTGTGTGTGTGTGTGTGTGTGTTTTTGTTGTTTGTTTGTTTTTGTTTTTTTGTTTCCCACAGTGTGTTAGTTTTTTCATAATTTCATAAAATAGAACAAATAGAAGTAAATGCCTTCTAAAGTTTAAAAGGTAAACTGTTCATGGATGGGCTTACAAAATACCATTATGTCAGCTTGTGAAAAGTGCTACAATAATAAACAATCTCATTTTGAATTGAGAGTTTAAACCAAGAACATCTGACCATTTTTATAAAGTAATTCATAAATTCTAACATATAAATGTTAAAGCTGGATTAGCAAGTGTGCGATGAGTGCTCTCCAGCACTGCTAATGCGCATTGCTAGTGTGTGTTTCAGCATGGATGTCTGTAATTGAGAGCTGCGGGTGTAGCCTGAATAAGCAGTTCAAAATGGTATGTGTGTTGGAGTGTAAATCTTATTTTCCCCTCAATCCTTTCTCGTATTGGTTCATTAGGCCTAACATTACTAGCAGTGGCTGACAGCCTTGCCAACTCTCACACATTTGGAGCGAGTCAAACTCTTTCAGACTCTGTCTCACGCTTTTGCAAGTTTTAATACGAAATCCAAACAATAAATACCGTTTTGGCGCACTTTTAATGTGGCGTAGTTTATTGTAGCGCTTCAGTTACAGTGTTGCGACAGGCTTCTTTGATCTCGCCGGCGTCGCCGTCACGCGCTCAATACTGTACACGTTTTTGCAGTAATTTTCGTAAACATTACAGCATAGCATGCATTGATTACTACGTCGATGACATGTACAGTATGATATATATATATATATATAAATACTAAATAGGTATAAATAGGTACTAAATACTATTTGCACTACTTCCCAGCTAACAAAATTGCGTAACTGTTACGTAACTGCAACGTAATCTGGTGACCAAAGTTTCGTCGTAGAGACGT